>JAXIVJ010001074.1:65000-115000 GCA_036785665.1 Chirona hameri | reverse complement strand
ACGATTTCGGAAACCGCACACAGGGCGAAGACGTCGAGATGAGAGCGGTGCAGGCGCTCAACCATCGTCTACCCGATTTGGGACTCACTGTCGCCGACATCCAGGTCGCTCACCGCTTGCAGAACAATAGTAAGGTCATTGTGAAGTTCATGAAGCGGCGGGTGAGGGATGAAGTATTCGAGCGGCGGTTTGAGTTGTTTCAGCGGGGCGGCGCGCGGCCCCGGCCGGGTCGTGGTGATGTGCGCGGCGGCCGGGAGATGGCGCCGCTGTTTATGACCGAGTCGCTTGTACCGCGGATGCAGCACTTCTACCAGGTTCTGCTAGCCGCCCGCAGACAAGAGAACGGCTCCAAGGTCGCGTCTGTTTTCAGTCGACGCGGCCACGTCTATTGCAAAGCAGTCAAGGGAGGAAGCAACATCCGTATCAGAGACGAGGGGCATCTGCGGCAGCTGATCGGGGGCGTCCTGCCGCCGCTGCCGGGACGTCCTGCGGCCGGGGTGGCGGCGGCTGGTGGTGCCGGAGCGGGTCCGGGCTCGGGGAGGCCGGCGGATGCGGCCGTGCCCCGGACCGGGGGTGCTGCCGGGGCGATGCCGCGGCCGCGGGTCCCGGCGGATGTGGCGGTGGCGTCGGAGTCGACGAGCGCTGCGCTCGTGACTGTGGGCCGCTGCGAGGGCGGAGCTGGAGACGGCGATGTGTCGGTGGCGGTGCTGTCGCCGGCGCTCGTGTCGGCGGTTGTGATGAACTCGACGGGCGGCGAGGACGCGAGCGGAAGACAGCAGTCGGCCGGCGCGCCGTCTCGGTCAGACGGGGTGCCCTCTCGGGCGGCCGGCGCGCCGGTTTTCAGGCGGCGCCGGGGCGGCGATGACGCCGACGCGTCCGTGGCGGTGGAGACTGGCTTGGCAAGTTCCGGGCGGCGGGATGCGGGTCCTTGGCGCTAAAGCCTCTCGGAGGCCGCTCGGTGCGTCGCCGGGATGCGACAAAGGAGGAGGCGGCTGATGATGATGAGCCTGATGAACTGTTTTGGCGGCCGAGGGTCGGCGTCAGAGGAGCAGCGTGTCGGCCGGGTCCGTCGGCGGCCGTCTCGGGCGCTGCCAGGTTAGCGGTGATAGCACGGCACACGCCGGAGCATTCATCGTCTTTTGGAGAGTGCCACATCATGACAGCTGGCCGCCGACGGACCCGGCGGACAACTGCGACTCATGCTGTGAGTGTATAATTAGACATAGGTAGCGAGGTCGCAAACTCATAAGAGATGCATAATTATAATAAACGCTCAGACAATTTGCGATGCAGTCATGTATAATCTCTTGTCGTGGGTCGGTTTGGGTCCTTTTCCGCATAATGTGTCACATGATTAGCGTTATGATGAGTTGTGGCTTACTGTGAGTCCGAGTGGCACAGATGGAGTGGCCTGTTCGGGCGTTCGGCCCCGGCGAGGAGCCGGCCACGAGATTGACCTCGAGACGAGGCGGTTTGGCGCAACACGGGGTCGGGGTGGTGGGAAGGCAGGGATATTGGGTTGCCGCAGGACACATATCAATGTGTGGGAAAGTGCAGCAGCAGATGGTAAAAATAACTCTCACAACGCGAACTTGAGCATGTGCAGCTCAGGCAGCAGTACACGGCGAAGCCGTATAATAATTATTAGCTATGGATTGCATGTATTCGATTGCAGCGCCATCTATATGGCTGGTGGTTGCGGGCGAATTTCGAAGGTGACCTGGTCGGGTCAAGGTAGGTGGCGATGGCATACTGACCTATTCAGAGATAAGTAGGTGGATGCAGCAAGCTGAAATCAAGCATGACACGCATGTTCAGTTATGCCTGATGTAAAGATCAGCACATTTAACGTTCGCGGGTTACGGAACGCTATCAAGCGACGGACAGTTTTTCGATATTTTCATCAGCATTACCCAAATCACATAGTAGTCTTACAGGAAACGCATTCTGTCGCTCGAGATGTACCCTATTGGCAGGCCGAATGGGGAGGTCAAATTATATTTAGTCATGGTTTAGGATGCAATGAGTGTGGGGTGGCTGTAATGCTTCCCAGGTCAGTGCAGGGGATATGCACGGCGAGCGAGAGGTTTTGCGACGGCGATGGTAGGATGGCTGTTGTTGACTTGAAGTATGAGAAGTTCCAATTGAAACTAGTTGCTGTCTATGCACCCACACAGGGTCACACGCGACAGCAATCGGAATTTTATAAGCTACTGAGATGCAAAATTGAGGACATGACGCAAATGGAGCATAATTATTTGATTATATGCGGGGACATGAACGTACAGCTGAGTCACCGGGACACTACGAATAGTAGGTTTCGCTTATCTTCAGCGGCGAGCATATTAAATGAGATAGTTCAGCATTACAGTCTTATAGATACTTGGCGCAAAAAGTATCCCGAGCTAAGGCGGTACACGGCGACGATTAGCACCTTTGCAGCAATCTAGAATAGATTATATTTTTGCAAGTGAATATCTAAATAGCAATCATTTAGTAAGAAGAGTTGAAATAAAACCTGGCATCCATAGCGATCACAGCTCGGTTAACATAGAAATCACTCTTTTTTTCGGGCGACAAAGGACCCGGGCTGTATCGCTTCCGGAACGATTTGTTACAGGACGCTACATTTATAGAATCCGCTAGAGGTGAAATTCAGAAGGCGGCACGGGGAGAGGAAATTTATAATGCAGTGGAGGATTGGGGGTTAAAATTGGAAATAGTATTAAGCCAAATTAGGGTATGCAGCATAAAAAGGAGTAAGCTAATTGCCACACAAAAGCGAGAAGAAAACACAATAGCGCATAGACAGTTGGAAAGATATGAAATTGAAATGTCAAACAATCCCAGTGACGAGGTTCTAAAACATTACGAGGAGTCTAAGCGTCGCGTAAATGAAATAGAGGATGAGAAGGGCAAAAGGGCTATGATGTATTCAGGCGCAAGGTGGATGGAACAGGGCGAAAGACCCACAAAATATTTCTTTAACTTGTGCGCCAGTAGAAATATGAAGAAGCAGATAAATGTACTGCAATCTGAAAACGATGAGCTTATTACCGGAAACGTAGGAATTCTGGAGTATTGCAAAAAAACACTTTCAAAAGGTGTACACTTCCAGCGCTTGTACAGGAGCAGGTGACGAAGGCCCGACATGTGACAGGTTCCTCGGGGTAACTGATTGTCCTAGGCTAAATGAGGCCGATAGAGATGTCTGCGATGCACCACTGACAGGAGCTGAATGTAAAACGGCCTTGGACGGAATGATGAACAATAAAGCACCATCAACTTCTGGCTTCTCTAAAGAATTCTTTCAATTTTTCTGGACAGAACTGGAATTAATCGTGCTCAATGCCATACATCAGGCAAGAGAGCAGGGCCAATTTTTCATACTCAACGTAGGGGCGTGGTAACGTTAATTCCTAAAAAGGGTGACCAAAAGCTAATAAGGAATAAACGCGCCATATGCCTATTAGATACTGTATATAAAATAACGGCCAAGGCCATGGCAAATCGTTTGATGCTGGTAATGGATAAATTGATTGCGGCTGACCAAACTGGGTCTATTCGTGGAAGGTACATTGGGACCAATTTGCGCACAGTGGACGATATCATTCAATACTGTGAAATGGACAAGCTGAGCGGCATTGTAATGGCGCTGGATTTCCAGAACGCTTTTAATACGGTGGAACACACCTTTGTGTATGACGTCTTAAGAAAGTTCAACTTCGGGAGTCATTTTCTGGAGTGGATAAGACTTCTACACAATGGTGCAGAATTAACAGTAATTAACAACGGCTACACATCCAGCTGGTTTAAACCATCCCGCGGGCTCCAACAGGGATGTCCGGCCTCTGCCCTTTTATTTGCGCTGGTGGTTGAAATTTTAGCCATTAAATTGCGCGCGACGACGACTGTAAAAGGTCTAACAATATCTGGATGTGAGTTTAGGATGTCGCAATATTGTGACGACACCACATTATTCGTCAGAGATTCGCCCTCTGCTGTTGAAGCCATCAAGATAATAGACGAGTTCGGCAATGTATCTGGTCTTCAGCTGAATTTGAACAAATGTCAGTATATGTGGATAGGAGAGAAAAGGCAATCAGAGGAATTGATCTGCGGTTCCGTTCCCGTCAAGCACCTTAAAATTTTAGGCGTACTGTTCAGTGCGGTGCAAGATTGCAGCGATGAAAATATGCAAGCTATAATGATAAAAATACAAAACACTCTGAATCAATGGTGCCAGCGTGATTTGACCATAAAGGGGAGGATTACCATTGCCAAGTCCTTGGTCATTTCACAGTTGATTTACATTATGTCAGCAGCGCGGATAGAAAGAAAACACTTGGATGCAATTCAGAGCAAAATTATGAAGTTTTTGTGGAGGGGAAGACCACCAAAGGTCGCTCGGAAAACGCTATATCAAGGAATTGAGCAAGGGGGATTGAAAGCGCCAAACATTCTGGCAATATATAAAGCAATGAGAGCATCATGGGTGGGTAAAATTATTGCAAATAATGAATTGGCGTTTGCCAAGGCATTCCAAAAAAGAAGTAAAATTTACGTTGGTGACATCACAAACATGGATTACAATAGGACATGGGTTAGCACGAGATTGATACCGGAATTTTATAAAGAAATGTTGCTTTGGTTTAGAGAGGCGGTGCCGATGACCGTACCCGAAAGTGGCAATGCCGTGCGAAAACAAATAATATGGTGTAACAAAGCGGTCTGCATAGATCGGAAAGTGATTCTTTATAAGTCACTTTAGGACAATGGCATTACATTTATAGACGATTTTATTGACATTCGCGGTCACCTCTTTAGTCATCAAGTTTTTTTGGAGCGAAATCATCATGTGCGGATTGGCCCGCTTCGCTATATGAGCCTATTGAGGGCGATTCCGGCGGAGTGGAAACGGATGCTAGTAGGGAGCGCACCATTATCGACAGCTGAGAGGACCACAGCTCCGTACATCGTAATACAAGGGAAGAATGTTTCGATACAACAGGTCAAATCCAGTTTTTTTCCACGACTATTGGATAGGGGACACCATTCCACGGGCTCAATTAAAATGGGAAAGTGAGGGCATCAGCTTTGGTGAGGACTGGAGAAGGATATATTCGGTACCGTTTACGATTACCAGCTCCACTAAGCTACAAAGCTTACAATACAGGATTACACACAGATATTTCCCAACCAGACGTTTTTTATGCATAAGAGGTGTTCTCAATGATCCTTTCTGTGATGAATGTGGTGGAATTGAAACCATACAACATTATTTTGTAGATTGCCATGAAATAAGACTGTTTTGGAATGAACTAGTGGCGAAAATTAATCAGAAAATCAAACCATGTCATCGTTTTCATGCTAATGTAAATAATATAATATTTGGGGCCCTAAAAACTATGAGCGTGGTTAATCTTATTGTGATGATTGCGAAGCAATTCATTGTTAGTCGGCGCTTTAAGGAAGAGCGGGTATGTTTAGACGATTTCATGCCGTTTTTGTCGCGATATTATGTCATGGAGAAAATAATTGCTATGAAAAAAGAGAGAATGGATAAGTTTAAGGCAAAATGGAAACCATTCATAAATGAAGAACTCCAAATCAATATTTAAAAGAAAAGGTCTGCCTGCGGCAACCCTAAACCCTGGCGGGAGTGGGCGGGAGGGGTGTGTGGGAGAATGGTGGGGGGAGGGGGTGTAAACGAGCGTAAGCCGTACATTGATCGCGATTGTATTTATATAAAAAAATGTTCCGCTCTTAACGAATGCGGGGATGTGGGAAGCTGGCCATCATTGACTGGGGAGGGGAGCAGGCTGAGGGCTCTCCGCTGCTGGGGGGGGGGGGGGGGGGGGGGGCGACTGATGGACGACTGCCATGGTTTCCTAGTGAACTATGCGTGCTCTGTCTGTGTCGCTAAATGTAGACTTCCATGGTTGTGCTTGCTTCGCAAAATGACGTCCACTTTCTCTGTTTATACCCGTGTGCTATCCGTGTATATGTGATGAACATATGTTAAATAAAAGTCTTATTATTTGAAGAAAAAAGAAAAGAAAAAAAAACTCTGTAATAACGGTTCACGCTCCATTACATTTGTCGGCTAGGCCACTGAAGATTTCTTTGCAAATTGTGTTTTTTTTTTCACCTTTATAATTGCATAAAATACAACATTTGTTCACTGTCAATTATATGACTTAAATGTGCTTTATCATGATGATCTAAATATGCATCAATACATATTTTCAGTAATATGTATTAACCTTTAATCTTTTTAACCCGCGCCGTGCCGGTGCTCGGCGCCACCTTCGCGTGCCGGGGGGGGGGGGGGGGGGTGTTTAGACACCCCTGGCTAACTCGGAAGACTAAAAGGGCTAGCAAGACGCGGAAAACGGCGTTCGAAAGCTCTTGACAAGCACATTCGACCATTCGAATAATGACCTTTTTCCACTAAAATGGAGTTAGCACTTGAAATCGCCAGACGAGATCAAAATATATTGTAAATTCATCACATTTTGCATGAAAACTTTCCTACCGAAAGATATTTCAAGTTAAAGTTGATAAGCGTTCCACACTTTTAACGACCGGTACTTGCACTATTTCTGACCTTTTGTCAAGTACTTTTGGTCCTCATCAAACTGCGGGCTTTTCCTGTATTATTTTTTTACGCAATGGAGTGGAAAATATATTGTGCGTTCTGCTTGTTGTGATTATATGCCCGGCGATCTTCTAAAACTAACAGCGATTGGAAAAAGTGGCAATAAAATCGGAAGCTCATCGATGCACATCAACGCGGCATAGTTAGTGGTTGCGACCCTCAATTTTTGCAATTCGATTCATTTGTTTTCAACATTAGGAGTTGTGTATAGTTTGTCTGTGGCTGTATATAACACTATGCTTTATTTTATCATGAAAAATAATAATTTTTCCCAAAAAAACTAACGAACAATAACACAAAACTGGCAATTAAATCAGAAGCTCATCGATGCACATCGACGGCGACCTATTTAGCGTCGGCGATTTGTTTACAAAGTCATTGTCATGCTTCTCGGCGCACTTAACCATCTCGGCGCACTTGGCGAGTTGTTCCTGATTAGTATACCCAAGTCCCGTAGCAGGCTTTGTTAATGACGTCATTGGTGCCATTCTTGTGTAGCATTGCAAAATATATCTGATTTCGAGTTGAAAGCTAATTAAAGACTTATTCAAATGATTGTTTTTAAGTTTGAATTTTCTTGTTAATCATTATTAAAGGTATTTTGTCACTGTATTGCATAGTAGTTGACACTTCAGAAACTTGTGACGTAATAATATTGTATCCAATATGCATTTCCCTCACCTTTTGCCATTGTGGCGCAGTGCCGAGTGCTTTGCGAATACTAGCTTGCCTGGGGTTCAATTCATTCCGCTCTTATTTTATTCGAGTTGGTATAGTTTGCATGTTGTTGTTATTCATGACTTATACTGATAGTCAGTCATGCATCACGGATGCTTCACGGATTGCTTCACGGATCAGAGCGCTGCTCGAACGCACGCTAGTAGCGCTTTCGTTCTCCATGGCAACCAGGCGTGAGCCAATGAAAAGCCAGAACGTATTCCCTTTCTGGCTTTTGATTGGCTGACGCCTGGTTGCCATGGAGAACGAAAGCGCTACTAGCGGGTGTCCGAGCAGCGCTCAGTTTGATCGGAAATGTCACAGAGGCTCCACAAATGCCGCACTCGATGTTAACAATGGTAGGGAAGGACGAATTTGTCAATGACCTTCATGATGTACACAAGGTACTTGTTTTGTATTTCCTCCAAACTTACAACTTTGAATTTGGGAATAATTTTATTTAATTCTTAAATTTAAATAAAATAATTTTAAAAATATAACGGGAGCCTAAGAAATTGTTGCTAACAAAATCAAAAGGTCATTATTTCCCTTAATTTAAAGACGAGCAATTATCTGTTACCGAATGCCTCTTAATTCGCTGACGAAGGGTGTTACAATATACCCGAAAGGTCCGATTTTAATATTTTTTTAGTGGGTATTCAAAAATTACATACAATATTTATTTTAGAAAAATTAACTTTATTTTTTTCCTATCTCGAGAGTTTTCCCAAACACGATTTGATTTATTTTTTAATAAAATTTATTTTTATATTGTCAAAAATGGCCTTATATCGCGCCGATTCAGGACAGAACGCCGTAAATTATTATTGTTTATCAAAACTATATGCATACTCTCTGAGTCAGAGTCCTGACGTCACGCGAATTAAAAAAAAATGTACCGCCAATCAGATTCGAAAGTAGTCACGTAAGGATAGACTCGCATTAGAGATGTGCCAACCGGCGGCCGACGGTTCGCTGGCTAGCACCAGCTGCAAGCTGATTTGCTGATGGTATAGCCTCTGCCCGGGCTAGATCCAGTACCATATTCTTTCGCCAGCACCGCATTCCTTCGCCAAAAAAATCGAATATATTCGGCTGGAGAGTCTTATCAGTCAATAAAACTTGCAGATACGAGTTTCCCAACACGGGCTACAAAACTGCTATCTCAGTTTAAAACTAATGTTGAAGGTGAACTATTTCCTTTAAGATATCTTTAATTTGTCATCAATCTACCACAGAACATTGATTGGTGGAGTTATTTATATTTTCTTAGTGTAATCATTTCATTCGCTCCTTGCAATCCGGAAAACCCAAAACAACCGCGTGAATGTAAACTTCCGGCGCTCTCGGCCAAGGCCATAGAGCTCCCGGCAAGGCTTCCGGCTTGTGTGGTGTTTGCGCTGTGTCTTGGGCTGTTTCTTTGTTGGGGGCCTGACTGACGGGGTAAGTACACACTTAGGGTAGCTGTTACATGTCGTTAAAAACTCCCAGTCAACACTACAATACTAAGTAAACTAAACTCGTGAGATTTTCTCGCAGATGTTTTCCATTTTGCGGGTTTGCGCACTAGAGGTGCAAATTTCAGGATCACGGAGCCGGCGCCGAGCCCAAATTCAGGTCCGGCGGACCTGAAGCTGTGTCTGAACTCAGACTTGCCGGTCTGATGCCGGGGCCCGGGTCAAGCAAAAGATAACAATTTTGCAAAAAAATGTGATAAATATAAATCAATATTGGAAGACATCCATGCTTACCCGCCTTTGGCTTGAGGGCGTTTTTCGCTCCAGCCCCCCCCCCTGACGAACTTTCGCAATAGCTCAAAAACCAATAGCGCTATCGACGTGAAACTTCAGGTACCTTCTCCTACATCAATTTTACGTCTTCTGTGCGTAAATGAAGCAATTTCGTCGAAAAATTCCAAGATATATCGAATTTAGTGACGTCACTAACTACACACGAGTGACACACAAATCAGCTAAACTTTATCAGGCCGTACAAATCTCATATTTTGAGCAAAACGCAATCGAAAAAGTCAAAAGATAGCAAATGGCAAGGGCTACAAAATATATATCTCGGATTTGTAAAAAAAAAATGTTTTTTGACCCCAAAAATAAAAAGTAACCATAAAAATCCAAACTTGATTTTTTTTTAACTGAAGATGTGTTGACATGTTGACAATAGCCAAACCAAATTTAAAAGCAATATCTTTATTTTTGACCGACTTATGGCTCCCTAAGTATGAGTAACTAATGACATATTTCGAAATTGCTTTTCTTCTTCTCTTTTAGTGACCGGATAGCAACAAATAAATGCCAGCACTGTATTTCGAGACCAAACCACTGTACTTCTGAGACAAAAGCGGCCTGGAAACATGCTTGTTTTATTTATATTTATCAATTTCAAATTTTGACCTTATGTGACCTGACCTCGACCTTATATGGTGTCAGATTGTGAAAATGACTGTTACTATCGAATTATACGTGTAGAATAACCCATAAAACATGTGTCGCATGACTTTCGTAGAGCTCTTGCCAATAGTGACCTTTTGTGACCAGAGGCCATTCTTATAAATAACAAATCGAGCCTTGTCTCGATTTTCTTGAATTGCTTCATGACCCGGCACGGGAGATGTTAGCGTCGAAACAGCGCCTCGGAAATGCAGCAGGAAAGCCAAATAATATGCAGGTATTTTACACACTGCCCAAACATAACAAATTTCCAGTCCTGAGGCCATTCTTCAAGAAGAAAAATCAAGCCGGCGGCTCGATTTTTTATTATAAGAATGGCTCCGATTGGCTCAAAACCTTGGCGGGCTAGAGCTTTGCTTACAATTTCACTTTTGCTTATGCGGGATATGCATTATACCTTTGAGAGCACTTTGTGCGATAATAATCTCATTAAGACTAGGTCGGGCTTTGGATGGGAAGTAGGGCCCAAAAACTAAAATATCTCAATTTTGACCTTTGACCTGACCGCGACCCGACATGTTACCATATTTTGAAAATTGCGTATATGCTTTGGATGCGTCTCATTGAGAGCTTTTGATTGCCGTCTTGCGCGTCTCGCTACTGTACTTGGTGCGGAAGATAACCACAAAACAAACTTAAAAACACAAAAGGTGCTTTTAGGTTGTGTATGTGAGTATGCTCGAAAATGTATACAAAACATTAAATCATAAACTCAAACTTTGTAAGGTCAAATAAAAAGCTTTAAAATGCTAATTATTCCCATGCCTTACATAACCAAACCAAGCTCATCGATGCACATGAAGCTCATCGATGCACATCGATGCAAAGTACTTGACAAAAGGTCAGAAATAGTGCAAGTACCGGTCGTTAAAAGTGTGGAACGCTTATCAACTTTAACTTGAAATATCTTTCGGTAGGAAAGTTTTCATGCAAAATGTGATGAATTTACAATATATTTTGATCTCGTCTGGCGATTTCAAGTGCTAACTCCATTTTAGTGGAAAAAGGTCATTATTTCCCTTTAAAGGGAAATAATGACCTTTTCCCACAAAAATGGAGTTTGCACTTGAAATCGCCAGACGAGACCAAAATATATTGTAAATTCATCACATTTTGCATGAAAACTTTCCTACCGAAAGATATTTCAAGTTAAAGTTGATAAGCGTTCCACACTTTTAACGACCGGTACTTGCAAGTACTTTTGGTCCTCATCAAACTGTGGGCTTT
This sequence comes from Chirona hameri, assembly GCA_036785665.1. Lineage (NCBI taxonomy): Eukaryota > Metazoa > Arthropoda > Thecostraca > Balanomorpha > Balanidae > Chirona > Chirona hameri. The sequence continues at coordinate 103,930 of JAXIVJ010001074.1, read as the reverse complement.
TCCCGTATTGTTTTTTTAAGCAATGGAGTGGGAAATATATTGTGCGTTCTGCTTGTTGTGATTATATGCCCAGCGATCTTCTAAAACTAACAGCGATTGGAAAAAGTGGCAATAAAATCGGAAGCTCATCGATGCACATCAACGGCGGCATAGTTAGTGGTTGCGACCCTCAATTTGTGAAAATAGATTCATTTGTTTTCAACATTAGGAGTATTGTATAATTTGTCTGTGGCTGTATATAACACTATGCTTTATATTATCATGAAAAAGAAAATTTTCCAAAAAAAAACTAGCAAACTAACACAAAAGTGGCAATTAAATCGGAAGCTCATCGATGCACATCGACGGCGACCTATTTAGCGTCGGCGATTTGTTTACAAAGTCATTGTCATGCTTCTCGGCGCACTTAACCATTGTGGCGAGTTGTTCCTGATTAGTATACCCACGTCCCGTAGCAGGCTTTGTTAATGACGTCACTGGTGCCATTCTTGTGTAGCATTGCAAAATATATCTGATTTTGAGTTGAAAGCTAATTAAAGACTTATTCAAATTATTGTTTTTAAGTTTGAATTTTCTTGTTAATCATTATTAAAGGTGTTTTATCACTGTATTTCATAGTAGTTGACACTTCAGAAACTTGTGACGTAATAATATTGTATCCAATATGCATTTCCTTCACCTTTTGCTATTGTGGCGCAGTGCCGAGTGCTTTGCGAATACTAGCTTGCCTGGGGTTCAATTCATTGCGCCCATATTTTATTCGAGCTGGTATAGTTTGCATGTTGTTGTTATTCATGACTTATACTGATAGTCAGTCATGCATCACGGATGCTTCACGGATTGCTTCACGGATCAGAGCGCTGCTCGAACGCACGGTAGTAGCGCTTTCGTTCTCCATGGCAACCAGGCGTGAGCCAATGAAAAGCCAGAACGTATTCCCTTTCTGGCTTTTGATTGGCTGACGCCTGGTTGCCATGTAGAACGAAAGCGCTACTAGCGTGTGTCCGAGCAGCGCTCAGTTTGATCGGAAACGTCACAGAGCCTCCAAAAATGCCGCACTCGATGTAAACAATGGTAGGGAAGGACGAATTTGTCAATGACCTTCATGAAGTACACAAGGTACTTGTTTTGTATTTTTTCCAAACTTACAATTTGAATTTGGGAATAATTTTATTTAATTCTTAAATTTAAATAAAATAATTGTAAAACCATAACGGAAGCCTAAGAAATTGTTGCTAACAAAATAAAAAGGTAATTAGTTCCCTTTAAAGGGAGATAATGACCTTTTGATTTTGTTAGCAACACTTTCTTTGGCTACCGTTATGGTATTAAAATGATGTGATCTAAATTTAAGAATTAAATACAATTATTCCCTAATTCAAAGTTGGAAGTTTGGGAAAATTTATGATCGGTATTTTCCCTACACTATTGGAAAGCGCAACATCTGGCGCTTTTGTGTCAATCTGTTCAACGTTGTTGAATGGGCACTTATAAACAAATCGCCGACACTAAATAGGTTGTCATGGGGGGCCTACCTAAACTGCCGATTTCAATGCACTTTTTTAAAATGATTGTTGATTGTTCATAAAAGTTTGGCACATATTCGCAAAAGATAGAATGCAGGAAACATATTGCATACCTTCATGATAAATAACAATGCGTAGGGAGGCTAATTTACTGATGTCGTTACCGAGTGCTTGCTGATTATAAGCGTGGAGCGCTTATCAACTATGAATTGAAATATCTCGCGGTAGGAATTGTTTTATGCAAAATTTGATGAATTTACAATATATTTTGGTCTCGTCTATCGATTTCAGGTGCTAACTCCATTTTTGTGGAAAAAGGTCATTATCTCCCTTTAAGACGAGCAATGACATGTTACCGAATGCCTCCTAATCGCTAACGAAGGGTGTTACAATATGGCAGAAGGCTCCGATTTTATTGTTTCTTGTTGAGTAAGCCCTCTTTGTATTTAGCCCTCTCCCGGGTAGGGGGTGGCTGTCACCCCGTCAGTTTTTTTTTTTTTGGGGGGGAATAATTCGCGTAGTTTTCAACCGATTGCAATACAACTTTCAGTACCCTACTTGTGAACAATCCGACATATATTCTGATTTTTTTATTTATTGTAGGTCACAATCCGCGACCTTTTGCCTGTTTTCAAGGTCATGTCAGGCGCAACTGGCGTCCCGTAGTATTGATCTTTGTAACTTGTGCAGTTTCATGGTGTGTGTTGTTCAGGAGCATATGCACAGGTGTTTCCAGGTGACATTGTGACCTCGTATGACCTTCTCAGAGGTCAACCGGGGTCACCTTCGATGACCTCAGATTACTTTTTTGCTTCTGGCGGTTTCTTAGAACATTTTGTGACACTGATTTCAAATGTGGGATCCATTTTACATAATTACATGCTCCACTGGGGTCATACGCTTCCACAGGTCAACCGAGCTCACTGACCTCAGATGACCTGAAATGACCTTTTTGGAATTTGGCAGTTTCTAGGACATTTTGTGACGCTGATTTCAAATTTGGCATCCATTAAGCATTATGATATGCTCATTCACGATTCTAGCAAAATTAAATTAAATTTATACGCATTTACAATTTTGATGACTTTTGGGTCATTGACATGACTTCAGAGGTTGCATAATGAACCCAGACATTAAACTCGGATATCAGCGGCTTCCTCTCGTCACAAGCAACACGTTCGTTTTGTAATTGAAGCTCTAGCTCAATTAGGGGCGAAACGCGAAGAGGGGGGGGGGGGGGGGTCGTACCAGACTGGTTATTGATTCACCTCTTTTGGAAGGATTCAATCACGATTCATTTTTGAATATGAATGATTCAGTCACCGTTTGATTCATGGATAACCATTTTGGGAAATTATTCTTTCCGATTCAAAGAATCAAATCATTTTTTGATCAAATCACGTTTGACTCACCATTGAAATAGCATTAAACAGTCTTTTTGATTCAACCATCCTTGTTTCTAGGCGGGTTTTGATTCAATCATGATTCATGAATACAAAAATCCGGTGGTGAATCGATTCTTCTTTGATTCAAGGGATTTTGATCGAACGATTCCAATCGATTCAATCAGAGTTGAATCAATAACCAGTCTGGTTATTGATTCAACTTTTTTTGGAACGATTCAATCACGATTCATTTTGGAATCTGAATGATTCAATCACCGTTCGATTCACGGATACAATTTTGAGAATTGATTCATTCTGATTCAAAGAATCAAAACAAATATTTTAATTGATTCACGTTTGATTCAACATTTGAATATATGAGGTGAATGTGTCAAATCAATAAAAATAGAAACATGCATATATATATATATATATATATATATATATATATATATATATATATATATATATATATATATATATATGATCATGAAAACATTGGTACAGCAATAGTATTTCAGTATAATTGAATGTAGCCACTGGGACTCCATGTATTTGGACAATTTACCAGTGTACTTGAATCGTTAAATCTTTTGATTCAATCAGCCTTGATTTGATGCGGGTTTTGATTCAATCACGATTCATGAATCAAAATATCTGGTGGTGAATCAGTTATGTTTTGATTCAATGAATTTTGATTGAACGCTTCCAATCGATTCAATCAGTGTCGAATCAATAACCAGTCTGGATGTATGGCCATTTTAGGATATCTGTAACTGGAATGATGTGCACAGTCGCCATGTATTTGTCGATGCGACGCTCGTCCAGTTGGGTGTTGTAACGCCGGGCTGCGCCCCGGCGTTGGTGGCTTTGCCGTGGGAGATACCTATTTAATTAGCAGAGTATTTGGCGTCACTAACAGTGATTATTAGTGCAGCAAAGCAGGAGTCGCTTACTCTGTTCAGTGATAAGGTCGGTGTTTGTTATAACTTGCATAAGGGGCGTTGCCCACGCCCTTAGCGCTGATGTGCCGTATTTTTAGTTATCGCGTGTTTTCTGTTCGTTACATACCTACATACCGTCCTGCATAAGCCCAGCCGACGCCCCGTCAACTCTTCGGCTTTGTAGCTGAGGTACGCACAGGCGCGGGATTTCCGGCTCTCAGCCAATCAGCGGCCGGGGGATCGGATGATCCGAGCCCGGCATGCGCCAATGTCCGGTGCTGTCTTTGGTGTTATCGCCAGTCGCGTTTCTGTCCTGGTTGGGAATGCACCGCTGCCGGCGCCCGGACAGCACACACACGAAATTTTCAAGGATATTACAAAAAAAAGGAATATGTATTAGAGAAATATGGGCAATTCCCAAACCAAATGTCAAAACAATATCACCATTTTTGACTGACTTATGTCTTCTTAAGTATGAGTAACTCATGACTTATTTGTTTGATTTTTTGTTTGTTTGTTTTGTTTGTAATGACCAGCTACAAACAAATAAATGTCACCACTGCATTTATGAGACAAAACTGGTTCAGAAACATGCCTTTTTTATTTAGATTTATTAATTTCGAATTTTGACCTTATGTGACCTGCCCTTGACCTGAGCTTGACACTAACTTCCCTTAAATGAAGTCAAGTGGTAAAATGACTATAAATATCGAATTATTCGTGTAAAATAACCCATAAAACATATGTCGCATGACTTTCGTATATATTTTTGCGCATAGTCACCTTTTGTGACCTGACATTGACCTTGACTTTTGACAAAAATCTCACTTTAGCTCATAAAGGAATTGTATTATACCTTTGAGAGCACTTTGGGTGATCATAGCCGCAATCGAATGCTTTGGAATCGATGGAAAGTATGGCCCATACACTAAACCTCGATTTTGACCTTTTACATGACCTTTGACCTGACATGTGACATCAGTTTGATACTTTCGAGTATGTTATAGATGCATCTCATTGAGAGCTTTCGCATGCCGCCTTGCGCGACTCGCTGCGATGATTGGTTCGGAATATAACTAGGGGGGGGGGGGGGGCGTTCCCATCGTCAACGGCTTTCGACTAAGACCCCCAGTCAATGGTGGGTTAAAGACTTTCAATTCATCTTTCAATTCAACCCTCCTTGCCTACTTCCAGGAACTCATCTAAGCAAATTTGATGGGGGGGGGGGGCAGGCTTGAGATGACATTTCATTTCACCTGTTCTTTTCCACAAACAGTCACCCTTACTCTGGTTTTTCCACAGTCCATTGATATCGTGCCTAACGGGCAGTGGTAATATTCATAAAATATGTTATAGGCGAATTTGCTAGATTCTTACATTTACCTTAAAATGCAGATTTTGTATACACGCCTGAATCTATCGACGTACCAACAGCTCATTTCATGCTCATCAATCATCAGTTTCCAGCCCCATACAACACTCACATAAACTTGCATAAATACTTTACATAAACTACCGCTTAAAGGAAATAGTTCACCTTCAACATTAGTTTTAAACTGAGATAGCTGTTTTGTAGCCCATGTTGGGAAACCCCTATCTGCAAGTTTCCTTGACTGAAAAAGACTCTCCAGCCGAAGATATTTGACTTTTTGGCGAAGGAATTCGGCGCATATATGATATACCGTACCGTCTGAAAGTGCCAGCACTGCCATGGAGCATGCGCAGACCAATAACGCACACCATAACATTAATGATTTACGGCCTTCTGTCCTGAATTGGCGCGATGTAGGACCATTTTTGAAAATAAAAAAAGAAACTGTATTCAAAAATATAATAAAATCGTGTTCTGAAAAAAAATCCGAAGGTGAACTATTTCCTTTAAAGGGAATAAATAGTTCACCTTTAACATGGGATTTTGGACTGAGATAGCAGATTTGTAGAACAGATCTAAAAATGGGTTGGTGTGAAACAATTACCTCCCTACGCTAAGTAATTTCGACACAGGACTAATGGGCCCGGTTTCATGTCTGCTGTTCCGGGCCACGATCGGGACATGAACGGTCGCCGCCGGAGGCAGGTACACTCTCTGGCACGTAGTCTCTGATCACGACGCCTCGTTGGTGTCCGCTCAGGCGCCCTGGGCGGCGCGGTGGCCCCTTGTCAGAGAAAGAGATGCACTTGGCGTCAGGCGGAGCGGGGCGGAGCCAGGACGCCAGCTGTCATCGTACAATTTCTCGTGAAATACAAAGAGAAACTTAATTCTTTCTCCACATATATCCATCAGTTGTCAAACCAAAGTCATATTCGTAGTTTTGAGCTAAATATGCACCGCACCGTATGGTTGAATTTCAAGACAACTTTCAAGGTGACCTATTCCCTGTAATACCAGTAAGGCGCCGTAGTTGGCGATGAACGAGCGAGCGCGAAGGAAATGTATGGGGAATTCCAACTCGATCGGGCAAGTATTTACTGAGATACAAAAAGGGTGCACACGTGCAGAGGCACCCACCCTTGACTTGTGGGAAGTGGGGGCTGAGAGGTCCCTAACCACATACCAAATTTGAACACAATCGGCTCAGCCGTTCCTGAGATAAAGAATAGGGGTGTGCACGTGCGCACATGCACACATGCAGAGGCACCCCACACATGGCGTGTGGGAAACTGGAGGACGAAAGGTCCCTAACCACACACCAAATTTGCACACGTCATGTGTGCTCAGCCGTTGCAGAGTTTTTGCGAGAAAACACTTTTCAACATCCCTCACGCGCCACGCGCAGTGGTAGTCACCCACATGAGTCCCCACCGGTCTCAAACAGTAGATTGGATGGGGCTGCTCAGCAAAGAAGTCCGCTTGTCAATCGGACGCGTGGTTGCAGATATATGAACTTCTCAAAAGCGTCGCCACGGGCCGGGCCGGGTCGGGCCGCTCATATTCAGATTTTTCCCATACACCACGGAAAGGACGAGCGAGCGCTTTGCGCGCGCTCGTAACCATACATTGTTACCTTGTCCGCAAGTCTAGCTGCTTTGGATGAACACAAATGTTTCATGATAATCTTTTTTTCGAGCGTGCCGACCACAAATGGTCATTTGGTGCATACAGCAGCAATTTGTCTTTTGTACGGTCTCCCCATAGTCGTTTGTCGAATATTCGATAGAACGCATATTGGAGGCGAAAAAACGTACATCTATATCTTAACAACATACATACACATGTGGTAATTCTCGCTCTATATATTCAATGATCGACACTCCATCGCGTCTTTACATATTTCCCTCGTTGCGAAGGAACTTCACAAAGCCCCGCTCAGCATACAAACAGCATACAAAGGGTTGGACGCGCGATGTGGCGATTCTCGCTATATGTATTGGCCCTCTATCGCTCCTTTTATACATTTCCCTCGTTTCGGAAGAACTTCTGCAGGAAGCCCCGCTCGGTAGGTATACACGCCAGGCTCGCTGGGTTGGGCGCGCGATGTGGCGATTCTTGCTATATGTATTGGCCCTCTATCGCTTCTTTTATACATTTCCCTCGTTGCGGAAGAACTTCTGCACGAAGCCCCGCTCGGTAGGTACACACGCCAGGGTTGGGCGTGTGCTCCCGCATGTCCTTCACCGACAGCAACTTTGCCACGGCCGGCCTCGGGTCGAACGCGGCGGTGCTAACACCATTCAGTGCCACCAGCATGCGGCCATTGACGGTCTCATCCGACATTCTCAGCCGGTGGTGGGACCTCACGCTGTTAAAATGTGAGACAGCTCTCTCCGTCCCCATGCTGTGCGGCGTGATCGTCAGCGCAACGACACTAAACCCGAACCCGGCGCCTCACGAAAATTGCGCCGCCAACTACCAGTCCAGCGAGGGTCACTGCCTCTGCAACATCTATTACGTTCATTTAGACGAAATGTACAAAATATTTACCTTCTTCCTGAAGAATTTACATATATCCGCCATCCCGCCGACTAACACCGCCGAAAAAAACGGAACCAGGCGGTTTTTCTTCCTCGGGTGACCTAGTCATATCCGAGGGGGGACATGGCTGGCATATGGTAGAGCAAGACAACTGATATTTGTGGGAGCGCCGATGAGCAGGTGCAGGGGCGGATCCAGGGGGGGGGGGGGGGCAAGTGGCAATGGCCCCCAAAGGTCCCGAAACCATGACCTCCCCCCCCCCCCAAAAAAAAAAAAAACGGCCGGACGTAGTGGCGGACGGCTGACGGCCAGCTCTAACACCCTCCTCCCGGTCAACAACCACGGCTGACTGCCAGCTCTACCACCTCATCCCCGTCAACAACCTCGGCTGACGGCCAGCTCTACCACCTCCTCCCCGTCAACAACCTCGGCTGACGGCTGACGGCCAGCTCTACCACCCTCCTCCCGGTCCACAACCTCGGCTGACGGCTGACGGCCAGCTCTACCACCCTCCTTCCGGTCAACAACCTCGGCTGACGGCCAGCTCTACCACCTCCTCCCGGTCAACAACCTCGGCTGACGGCCAGCTCTACCACCCTCCTCCCGGTCAACAACCTCGGCTGACGGCCAGCTCTACCACCCACTGAATTTGCCCCCCCCCAAAAAAAAGAAAAAAGAAAGAAGCATGGCCCTTGAGCAGGTGCGCCATTATTTGCTGCCGCGACACATTGCTACCAGTTTGCTTCCAATTACTTTTGTGGATCATTAATATTTGGTAAAAATATGAACGATCTATTATATATAGAACTATATGTATATGTGGTCGTATGACCTACCTATAAGTTGCACAGCACAGTTAAAATGTGCATCTAGTCAACAATTATCACCTGTTTAAACTTGCCCCCCCCCCCCCCCCCAGTGACGTTTTTTGTCTCGACTAGGTGGGGCAGGAGAGCCGCGACTGCGGTGATTTTGCCCCCGCAGTTAACATGCTAGACGAGTCCCTGCCTACTTGGGATGTTTCCAGACTGTTTTGTTTGGACCTTTGCTAAGTGATATAACCTGCGTTCGTGTTTCAGGTGGAATTATGTTCTGGCAGTCTCGTGTTGCCGCTTCGGGCAGTGTCGATCAGCTTTTAGACAAACAGGTGAGGCTGACACCTTTGCTCACAGGTAACTATATATTTACACTGAATCTTTTGATTAGATGGATTGCCGGCATCACCTACAGCGTAGGCGAAGCTTCCTGCACGTTGGTCTCGACTTTCAGGTGGTTCCACCACCTACAGTGCCATTCCTAGCTAACGATATTATTCTGTGGTGACAGTGTTTCGTGCCCAAACATGCCTGGACGCGGTCCGCCCCGACTTCTGGCGTCACCCGACATTGAACATGGCCGCTGTCACCGGCCGCAGGCCATCCCAGTCAGGGACACAAAGCGAACATCGGAGAGACTCGAACCCAGCGTGCCAGACAGGATGAGCTTCGTATCCCAGCTCTGTTCCGACTGAACTTCAGGCAGCAATGTGCATGTGTACCAAAAGCGGATCCCAAATCCAAGATGGTTTCTGTACGAAATCCAGCAATGGATCTGAAATTCCATAAGTTTTTTGTACAGCAAAATGCAACAGCACATCGTGAATCTCAGTGTACCTATATCGCGGGATACATTGTGTGAACATCTATCGGATCCCACGGGATCACATGATGGGCTTCAAAGTATATATGTACTGCCACATTCCGATATATAGGGCTGTTAGGCGTGACGTCATGGTTCTAACAGCTGACCGCATACAGTGATGGCGCAACTGTTTTTCGAGGATAGCGGAAAACGTCGGCGCCCAGCGCCGCCAAATTTGGAACAGCTGTTAAGCCATCAATTACCCACATTGTGTGAACATTTTGACCTCAGGTCATCTCAGGCCAGGTCACGTGATCCACCTCCAAAAAAGTTTGCGGTCGTACCATAGCCACAGTTTTCGGCCAATCGGTTTCTAACTTACAGGATTTCATAAGACCATATGTACCTACAATTCGTATCTCTCAGGTTTTTGATATCGGTGACCCAAGGCCGGGTCAATTTCTTGACCTCCCCATTATAAGTCGATGGGGAAATATTTAAATGCCTCCTATTCCGGGAATACGCATGATATCAGTCCAATTCCTTCTGGGTCATATTATCATAAGCCATTCTTGATGACCCAGGTGCAATTTTTGTTCAGTGACCCCTACAGGGCCAGCCGAGGTCACCCGAGGTCACCAACATTGTTGTATCAATAACTCTCGACCGAATGAAGATATATAAGTGAAACCGGCACCAATGTGTTTGTCTCGTCGAGACACGTCTCCCAATGTGCAACATGACCTACTTGGATCACCACTTGACACCTTGACCTGAGATCAAATTTTTAAGTTGACATAACCTTGTCACCATGAATATGATTCAAAGCACCTTGACGAGAAAAACACGATGGCGTCATAATTATTGCATTATCTGTATTAGGTAAAAGTTATTGTCGAAAACTGTTTTGCCAAAAAATAGCCTTTTTGAACGTTCAGGACCGCTGGAGCCTAAAATATTGACCTGAGCTAAAATTTGAGTCCACCTTAGGTATTTAATTTTTCAAGAGCTTTCGATTGCTTTTTCCGTTTGTTCCTAGCTACATAGTTCCAGATATATTTGGGGGTTTCTGGACCAAAGTCCTGAAACTGGAAAATATGACCTTTGATGACCTCTGGTAACCTCAATATTACCTGAGCCAAAACAAAATGACTGATATAGTTTCAAAATGATTTTTGACGTGCTTTCGAACGGTATTTTTGGTTTTATCTACGTCCCATAGGAGCAGAGTTCGTGAGAGGGGGGGGGGGGGGGGGGGCGTCGAAACGCCCCGAAGCGTTGGAACCAGCGAAAATCTGTGACGTCATCACTTAACAGCCCTATACCAATCCATACCAAGTTATCGAAGGTTTGTAGTTCATTGGATCCCTTGACTATTCCATAAGTGATTCCCTGATCCCTGTGAGTCTGTAATCCATACTGTTTTGAATACCTCCGGGATTCGGATCGATACTCTGTTTTGGTGATTTGGCTACTTGTCTGACTGTCTGTCTGTCTGTCTGTCTGTCTGTCTGTCTGTCTGTCTGTCTGTCTGTCTGTTTGTCTGTCTGACTGTCTGACTGTCTGACTGTCTGACTGTCTGACTGTCTGACTGTCTGACTGTCTGACTGTCTGACTGTCTGACTGTCTGACTGTCTGACTGTCTGACTGTCTGACTGTCTGACTGTCTGACTACGGGGGTGCGGGCATCCGTCGAGGAGTAAGCCAACTGTCCGTCTTTGTCACCAACCATCAATATATTCAAACAGCCTTTGCCATTGTAGCTATGAGCGGGCGCCATATTTGGTGCCGCGTCGCCGGTTTATCTTGGTACGCTGATGCGTCTCGCAGTTGACACCGCAGTACTGCTGGTGACACCGCTGGTGCAGTACTGCTGGTGACACCGCTGGTGCAGTACTGCTGGTGACACCGCTGGTGCAGTACTGCTGGTGACACCGCTGGTGCAGTACTGCTGGTGACACCGCTGGTGCAGTACTGCTGGTGACACCGCTGGTGCAGTACTGCTGGTGACACCGCTGGTGCAGTACTGCTGGTGACACCCCTGGTGCAGTACTGTTGGTGACACCGCTGGTGCAGTACTGCTGGTGACACCGCTGGTGCAGTACTGCTGGTGACACCGCTGGTGCAGTACTGCTGGTGACACCGCTGGTGCAGTACTGCTGGTGACACCGCTGGTGCAGTACTGCTGGTGACACCGCTGGTGCAGTACTGTTGGTGACACCGCTGGTGCAGTACTGTTGGTGACACCGCTGGTGCAGTACTGCTGGTGACACCGCTGGTGCAGTACTGCGTCGTGCTGACGTACCGCTCCGTCCGCTCCCCAGAATGTCACCCTGGAACAGCTGCTGGATGAAGATGACGTCATTCAGGAGTGCAAGGCGCAGAACAGCAAAGTTGTCGATTTGTAAGTACCTATGCATAGTAACTGTTTTATATCTTATTTTATTGTGATGTCATCTTGTAGGAGTGTCAATGCTTGATAAAATACATGATAACGATATTTATCACCTTATCGATATTAACGATATTTTCTATCACCTTTATTTCTCGTGTTTTTTTTTTGTTTGTGCAAAAATTGGCCGAAAATACCCGCTGCTAAAATTGCTGTCCTCATCCTCAGTGTCAGAAAAGTGGTTCCACGATCTAAGTTCGCGGAAAAAAAATCGCCAGCGGCGGAACAAATTTGTCAGTGCGTATAACAGTAATTTTTGGGTATTTTTTTTATACGCGTTTCTACACAACCTATTTTAATTTGTCAATATGTGCATATATTATTATGCGGGAAGTTGATGAATCGTCAGTCGTATTTCCTGTACCATATCTCTTGGCGTCAGTCGGGGACCGAGACTCCCGGGTCATATGTTAAACAGGTACCTTGTATTGTTGCGTTGTGTAAGGAAATGACAAAATATTAAAAATGACTATCTCGGATTGGCGATTTTTTTTTCACTCCCAAAAATGGGGAAAAATTGTTTTTCGTTGTCGAAATCTTATTTGTCATTGTTTTACAACATACAACGTACTGTACTGTTTTAATGATGTGGGCCCCCTTGGCTACGAGGACCCCTCTGATCCCATTTGCCCCACCCCCCCCCTGGGCGAAATCCTCCCTACGCCCCTGCCCATAGCTACAACTATTTCCCCAGCTCTTGGCCCAGTTTCCTGAGCCCGGCAGGGCCTCGAGATTTCCACGCCTTGCTTGGGGGTCTAACGAACACCCCCTCGACAAATGGCGCAGCGCCGCAGTTAACACGCGCACTGCAGGGGGTTGATTTCCGCCCCTCAGGTTTTCGCAGATAGCGAAAAAAACGGCGGCGCGCAGCGCCGCCGGGTTTTGGCACACCTGTTAGGACATCAATTGCGCACACTTTAAAAAAATGTTTACCTCGGGTCATCTCAGGTCATGTCAAGTGACCAAACCTCCAAAAACGTTTGCAGTTGTGCCAAAGCCAGAGTTTCTCACCGATTAGTTTGAAACTTACAGGGTGTCATGGGGGGAAAAGGTACTTACAATTCGTATATCTCGGAATTTTGATATCGGTGACCTAAGGTCAGCTTAATTTCGTGACCTCCCCATAATAAGTCAATGGGGAAATATTCAAATACTTCCTATTTCAAGGATATGCATGATCCAATTACTTATGGATCATGTATTATAGTATGTTCTTGATGATCCAAGTGTAAGTTTTGTTCAGTGACCCCTATGGGGTCACTTGAGGTCATCCGAGTTCACCATCACTTGTTTGTCAATAACTCGCGACATAATGAAGATAGAGAAGTAAAACTGACAACAATGTGTTTGTCTCGTCGAGACACGTCTCCCTATATGCAACATGGCCTACTTGGGTCTTGACCTCAGGTCAAGGTCACGTGACCTGTGGTCATTTTTTTGTGTTGACCTAACAAGGTCACCATGTATATCATTCGAAGCGCCTTGACTAGACAAACACAATGGCGTAAACAGTGGTTCGTTATCTTTACTAGGTAAAAAGTTATTAGCGAAAAACGGTGTTTGCAAAAAAACCCAGCATTTTTTCCTTTTTTGACCTCTGGAGCCTCAAATATTGATCCGAGATCAAGTTTGAGGACATGCTGTCGATTGCAAATTTCAATGGCTGGCGATCGTTTTTTTTCTCGTTTGTTTCTAGCTAGCATAGTTTCCGATATATATATGGCAATTTCTGGAGCGAAGTCCTAAAACAGGAAAACAAACTGGCAAATTTGACCTTTGATGACCTCTGGTGACCTCAATTTTGACCTGACCTAAACAAAATACTGAAATACTTTCGATAGAACTTGTATCAAGCTATCAAACGCCGTTTTCCGCGTGTCGCTACGTAGCGTAGTTTTCGAGATCTCACGGGGGCTGAAATCACCCCTCCCCCTCCCCTGCAGTTCGTGTTCGGTGCAAACCCCCTGCAGTGCGCGGGTTAACCCGCGCACTGCAGGGGGTTGATTTCCGCCCCCCCCCCCCCTCAGGTTTTTCAAAGATAGCGAAAAAACGGCGGCGCGCAGCGCCGCCGGATTTTCGCACACCTGTTAGTACATCAATTGCGCACACTTTGAGGAAAAAAATATCCTAAGGTCATCTCAGGTCAGGTCACCAGACCAGGTCAAGTGACCCCACCTCCAAAAATGTTTGCAGTTATGCCACAGCCAGAGTTTTTCACCGATCAGTTTGAAACTTACATGATGTCATGAGGGCATACGTACTTACAATTCGTAGATCTCGGAATTTTGATATCGGTGACCTAAGGTCAGGTCAATTTCGTAACCTCCCATGGGGAAATATACAAATGCTAAGGATATGCATGATATTAGTCCAATTACTTCTGGATCATGTTATTATAGGATATTCTTGATGATCCAAGTGTAAGTTTTGTTCAGTGCCCCTATTGGGTCATTTAAGGTCATGAGAGGTCACCATCACTTTTTTGCCAATAACTCCCGACATAATGAAGATAGAGAAGTAAAACAGACATCAATGTGTTTGTCTCGTCAAGGTGCCCTACTTGGGTCACCACTTGACCTTGACCTGAGGTCAATTTTTTAAGTTAACTTAACAAGGTCACCATATATATCATTCAAAGCGCCTTGACAAGATAAACACAATGACGTAAACAGTCTTCCGTTATCTGTATTACATAAAAAGTTATAGCGAAAAACGATTTAGCAAAAAAACGTATTTTTCTTTCTTTTTTGACCTCTGGAGCCTCAAATGTTGACCTGAGATAAAATTTGAGGACACCTTTGCGATTACAAATTTCACTGTCTGGCGTTTGCTTTTTTCCGTTTATTTCTAACTAGCATAGTTTCTGAAATATATGGGAATTTCTGGAGCGATGTCCTAAAACAGGAAAAACTGGAAAATTTGACCTTTGATGACCTCTGGTGACCTCAATTTTGACCTGACCTAAAACAATACTGAAATACTTTCGATAGAACATGTATCAAGATATCAAATGCCGTTTTCCGCTTCTCGCTACGTAGCGTAGTTTTCGAGATCTCAGGGGGGGGGGGGGGGGGCGGAAATCAACCCCCTGCAGTTCGTGTTCGGCGCAAAGTCCCTGCAGTGCGCGGGTTAAGGTCCCCAGAAGTCATCAAAGGTAAAATTTGGCATCTTGTGGACTGCACCAGCGCCTTTGTATTGCTTCGGGAACTACGATCGCAGGAAATAAACAGAACAACAATCGATAACTCTTGAAAAAGTATCCCCCATTTAAGAACACTCCAATAGTTTAGCTTTAGGAAGTGACCAAAAAGTTATACTGGCTATAACAACTGCTACTAAATAACAGCTTTTCGTTAATCATTCTTTACATAATAAAGATAACAATTATTTTAACATCATCGTGTTTGTCTCATCAAGATGCTTTCAGTCACACCAAGCATGACGGGGTTTGGTCAATCAAAACTTTGATTTCAGGCCAAGGTCATGTGATGACCCAGGTGGATCATGTTGCATATTGCGAAACGCGTCTCGACGAGACAAACACAATGCAATTTACGCCACTTAAAACTTTTTCAAATGTGGGGTTACCTGCCTCTTGATCTGAAGCTGTGACCTAAAATAACCTTTAGTCAACAATTTCAGAGAGGTTCATCATCATCATCAGCATGTTTATTAAACAAATGAAGTAGTATGTGAACATAAAGCAGAAGGTACAAAAGCAAAAGCTTAAATCAAAGCACCCTGTCTGACAAAAACAAACGTTAAACTGCGACCGCCGCCACGGTACAGCCCGCCCAGGTTCGTCTACTTGGCCAGTCCCAGTGCGCCCCGCCGGGGAAGTCACGTCCGCTTGCTAGATGAAGCTACAAAGAAGTTATGGGCTCGCGATTTAGTAAAGGTCAATAAATCGGTTAGAAGCACGCACAAAAAAAAAATTGAATTGGAGGGCCACCCTTCGACCACCATCGTTGTTGAGATCTGCGCCGTATAATAATATTTGTAGTTGATCTGAGGGCAGTTTATTTTTTAAGTCTAAGTTTAAGGATTGCTAAATATTGTTGAACAGTAAGCTTCTTTGTTCTGTAAATTTTGGGCATGAAAGAACGCAACGACTAGTATTTTCTGTATGATGTCCACACTGGCACGCAGGCGAAACTGATTTTTGAATGCGAAATAAGTTATAATTTAGGTGGGACATATTCATTATAAGTCTTGAATGCAAAATATTTCCCCTGTTTGGTCCCACTTAATAGTAATTGGGTGGATCGGGCACGCCCAGCTGCTCGCAAAGCTGTTTTTTTAAGTCCAAGTGTGTGAGTTGTCTTGTAGTGTCGTGTAGTTCATTCCATTGCTTGCCTGTTGTTGGAAAACATGACTTGTGGTATGCTGATGTGTGGCTGGTTGCTGTTGTGTGCGTGCTGCGTTTCTGAGTTCTCTGTTGGTGTTTTGGGCGAGCGTGTTTCGCTCGTCCTCGTCCTTCCGTGGTGTATGGGAAAAATATGATTATGAGCGGCCCGGCCCGTGGCAACGCTTTTGAGAAGCTCATATCTCTGCAACCGCACGTCCGATTGAAAAGTGGACTTCTTTACTGAGCAGCTCCATCTAACCTACCCTGTTTGAGACCAGTGCCGACTCATGTGGGTGACTACCACTGCGCGTGGCGCGTGCCGCGTGAGGGGTGTTGAAAAGTATTTTCTCGCAATAACTCCGCAACGACTGGGCAGATTATGTGCAAATTTCGTGTGTGGTTAGGGACCCCTCAGCCGCCACTTTCGCACAACTGAGGGGTGGGTGACTGCACGTGCGCACGTGCACACCCCTATTCTGTATCTCAGGAACGGCTGAGCCGATTGTGTTCAAATTTGGTGTGTGGTTAGGGACCTCTCAGCCGGCGCCTTTCCAAAAGTCAGGGGTGGGGTGGCTCTGCACGTGCGCACGCGCACACCACTATTATATATCTCTGGAACAGCTGAGCCGATTGTGTTCAAATTTGGTGTGTGGTTAGGGACCTCTCTGCCCCCACTTTCCCACAAGTCAAAGGTGGGTGCCTCTGCACGTGCGCACGTGCGCACGTGCGCACTTTTTTGTATCTCAGAAACTACTTGCCCGATCGAGTTGAAATTCCCCATACATTTCCTTCGCGCTCGCTCGTTCATCGCCAACTACGGCGCCTTACTGGTAGTATGTCTCTGATGTATTGTGGTGAATGTTGTCCTGGATTGTTCAGTTTATGGTACAATATTAATATGTGTATGCGTCGTCTCATTGTCAGTCTGTCCCATCCAGGGGCGTAGGTTCCTATTCAGTTGGGGGGCTTCAGCCCCCCCCCTAACTTGTGGCTCAGCCCTCCCCCCCAACTTGTCAGTCAGCCCCCCCCAACTTTACAGAATAAATATTAGAAAAACAAAACAGTATGAAAGAAAAAGGAAGTGAAAACAAAACAGATTTAACATATTACTTATTATATAAACTAAAGATCAACACTATTTATTGACAACCAGGTAGCCTAAACAGTAAAAAACCATGTACACACACATAAAATATGAGACTTTATGAAATATGTACATGGTAAAATGAGCAAAGCAAGACATCCCAATTTGGCCTTGGTCCTATTTAACGTACAAGCATCATAATTCATCTTCACATTAGCCAAAGGTGTGCAGTACAATTATGGTTATGCAAATGACACTATGAAAAATAAAGCAAATATTATATGACCATGTCACAGTACACAGATCATCATAGGCTGGAACAAAAACATGAATGATCATGGGTCAGTGTCCTAGCTTTGAGAAATTAGGGTGGAAAACAACACCCTATTTATACAATTTTTCACCTTTTTCCCAGTTTTACCGTGAGTTTTCCACTCTTTATCTTAAAATGTATTGGATAATTGGAGCACTGATACTAATTTATGGATGTAATGATTACGACAGCCTGTGGAGGGAAAGACGGGCAAGAATTGGTATAGGTAATAACATGCTGGTGAGCAGGTAATTGTATATTGATAAACCTGAGTACAATTATGTTTCTTTTGGTTGAATTTTCCACTCCTTATGCTTATTTTTAGCCAGAATTTTCCACTCCTCACCCCAGCACCAAAGCAACCCTAGGACCCTGTCGTAGGTAGGCCTAACAAGTACAAGAGTGATAGGAATCAGAACCTTCAATTTGCTCATAAATTAAGGCCAGGGTGATGCAAAGTGGCGAGGCATATCAGTTTAGGTCATTTCATAAAAAAGTATAGATCCAATTTCCAATACCAAAGAACCCAAAACTTGCAAAAACATTAAACAAAGCACAAATATTGGAAAACAGAGGAGATCCAAACAAATGCCATTGCGACAACAATTTATATATATATATATATATATATATATATATATATATATATATATATATATATATATATATATATATATATATATATATATATATATATATATATATATATATATATATATATATATATATATATATATATATATATATATATATATATATATATATATATATATATATATATATATATATATATATATATATATATATATATATATATATATATATATATATATATATATATATATATATATATATATATATATATATATATATAATATATATATATATATATATATATATATATATATATATTTTTTTTTTTTTTAATTTTTATATATATTTAATATTTGTCTCTTGTATTATTACTAAAGTGATGCTGTTTGGTTTTCGCCTAATTTGCTTGCCTTGTGGGAAATATCAGGGTAATAGAACAACGGGTAGAACAGTAAGAAATGTAACGCCCAAATGAAATAGACAGATATATTTGTTATGGGGTTTTGTTGTCTATTATAAATTATAGGTATTGTTTGCTATCAATAACTTGTATTTCTATAGATTAAATCTTTATTTATTGAATTCAACTCCAGCAAATACACGAAGTAGTAATCGAAGTAGTGTATATTTCAGTACCTGTAGTAGCATTTGGAAGCGGTCATTATTAATACCCTACGAAGTAGTAGTCGAAGTAGTGTATATTCTACTATTATGAAGTAGATTCTACTATGAAGTAGTAGTCGAAGTAGTGTTTATTTCGGTACCTGTAGTAGCATTTGGAAACGGTCAACGGTCTTTTCGACATTGTTTAACCCCCAAGCTCATTTAACCCCTTTACGCCCAGAATATCGAAAAATGGTAAATAAAAACGTTGTAGCCTAGGCTTGTAGCTATCCGGTTCCGAAGTCAAATTTCAAATATATACCATAGGTTATGAGCAAGCCTCGTCTGAAAATCATCGATTTAACATGGGAACCCTATGGTGTAGTAGGTTGTTAACGCCCAAACGCCCGGGTGCTGCCAACCGTTACTGGTGGGGGCTGAGAAATATGTTATATGTATTTTTATATCCCTGACCTCGGCTGTGAGCAGGGGCGCAGCCAGGATTTTGCGACGGGGGTGGCTAACCGAAGTGGGCCCCTTAGCATTGGCTGATGGGCCCCCTAAAACAAATTATGGACTTGAGATGCTCGCTTTCTGAGGCTAAATTGGGTTTTATCAGGCCTGAAATGGGCCCTTTCTGAGTCCACGATGGGCCCCTTTCAGACCCGAGATGGGCCCCTCTGAGCCGCGACGGGGGCAGTGGCGGATCCAAGGGGGGGGGGGGGGGGGGGGGGTCACGGTGGTCATGACCCTCCCCCTTGGGCCATGGGGGCACCACCGCGCCCTGGGGGAACCACCGCACCTTGGGGGCACCACCGCGCCGGGGCACCAGGGACACCACCGCGGCGCCGGTGTACCAGGGGCACCAACGCGCCGGTGAACCAAGGGCATCACCGCGCCGGTGAACCAAGGGCATCACCGCGCCGGTGTGCCAGGGGCACTATCGTGACGGTAGGCGGCACTGTGGGGCGAGGGGAAACTCCGAAACACCGGGGCACTGTGCCTCCTTGAATCCAGGAGGGAAAACAATGGTCTGGTGCCGCCATGAAATCACAAGCATTGGTCGCTGGAAGAAGAAAAAAATCGCGAAATGATGCTAAATTAAAATTGCTAAATTATGTAAAAAAATGTCCCTTCATGCCTCCCGTCCCTTGGGCTATGAAGGGGCACCAACGTGTCTTTATACCAGAGGCAACAACGTATCGGACTCGAGGGGCCCTGAGGGCCCCCAATTGGGCTGATACATATAGATTATAGAACCTTTCGATTTTTAGGGCCTAGTTATCTAGACAAACACAAAATAAAGCAAACAATTCCGCGCCGCCAATCAGTGTTCTTTTCCAGTACAAAAGGGTCTAATATAGACTACACACTGGCGACCGTAGGGGAGGGGGAGATATGGGGTCATGGCCCCACCTTTCGCCTTAAATGGGGGGGGGGCAACTTGTCTTTTGACACCACCTTTTGCTCCAGACATATTTCCTCGTTTTGACCCTGCATTCTGGTTCCAATAGCAAAACTTAGTTCTCCAACCCGCTAAAAACCTCAAATTTTGGCGCCGCTTCGCGGCGCAATAATAGCTTATCGCATGCATAAGATGTACTGCTTGTAAAAAAAACGCCTTCCACCCCCCCCCCCCCGGTCACAAAACTCGAATTCCCTCTTGGTAAATTCTTTATCGGCCGCCTGGGACCGCTCTTGACTGTACAAATAATATATTTTAGCACCATCCGCGGCACTTTAAATGATAGAAAGAGTACGACTGATATTGCAAATACCTATAGCCAACGTTGTCAATAAAACAAAATGATGAAATAGGGCACCCTCAAAACATAGTGGTCCAAATCCGTTGAGTTTTCAGATTTGGTTATAGATAGGGGCACCACTGCAATTGATGACCCCCTTGAAGATTTTCTGGATCCGCCCCTGACGGGGGTGCTTTAGCCCCCCGTACTATTTACCACTCCCCCGCTCAACAACTTTCGCTGACGGCGCTCTCATGTGCGAGTATGGAGCCCTTTTTTTTAGAAATTTGTAGCGAAATTCGAAACACGAAACCAAACTAGAAACTTAGATCCCCACCACCGGTTGAACCTGAGCAGAGACGTAGCCAAGGGAGGGGGGGGGGGGGGTGTACGGGCCATGCCCCCCCCCCTCCGTCACCCCTCTGGGTCGGCGGCAGCTGGCGCTGTGCGGGCGGGTCGCGATGGTCGATCAGGCGTTCACGGGAGCGGGGGAGGTGAGCCGTACGGCAGCTCAATTCACTATCGCTGGTGATTGTTGCTTATATCAACAGCACGAGGTTCAGTTATCAGTTGGAGGTTGTTCTACAGACTGTAACGAGTTTGCGCATATGCCATTTGCCAGCCTCTTTGCCCTAACGTAAGCGGTAGCATCGGTCATCCGAAAAGTTCCGAGATTTCGACAAAAATGACATTTGCAAAAAAGGACCTCGACAGATTTTAAATATATATATATATATATATATATATATATATATATATATATATATATATATATATATATATATATATATCTAAGATCCTCATAAGGTAAGCTTTCAAATGGCATGCCTCATCTTTTGAGCCCTCCGACACCTTCCAACGAACCGTAAATAGGCCTCGGTTTGGAAACAAATATGTTGTTTGTTATGTCTCCAGAATGAACTTTGTAAATTGTAATCCTGCTTTTGCCTGGTCCTACTGTTTTAAGGATCAAGTCCAGGGCCTCGTTTCATAAAGCTTGTGGCGTAACTTACGAAATGCGTGAGTTACGCCATCAAAAGCTACGCACCGTAAATTAGTCCGTTTCACCAAGGTGCCGACGGAGTTGTTTACTCCGGCGCAGTTTGCGTTGCTGGCGTAAACAATCAAGGGTGTTTTAAAAATTGAAGTGTATTGAAAGCATTATAATAAACATTGGTTTTTAATGCAATTATTGAAATTGGAATCATAAAAATATTAAAAAAAATATTTGTAAAATAAATAATGTTGAAATATCGTTTCTGAGTAAATAAATAACACATTTTCTGGACCCAGGCGAAAGCCATTAGAGCTGCCATTATCGAGCCCACGTATCCAGTGTGAGAATTTAAAGCCCGCACGTATGTGGGTTTAGTGAAAAGCTCGCGTGATTCTCGTTTTTTGTTCTTCTTTAATTAATACATTACTAGTAAATCAAATTAATAATACGCTTTCTATCGCATGTGAACAGTCATGGCGATAATGCCGATAGAACCACCAACAGAAATCCTCGTCTACAAAATGAATCGGACATATTGCCACTTGCCAGCACGCAACGCAAAACGATGCGAGACAGATTTACTTTATATATACATGTAATCCAGGCCCGGATCCAGGCAGAGGGCGCTAGGGTCCCCCCCCCCCCCCCGAGCCCGGGTCCCGCCCATGTCGTGCCATACAAACGCGCCCGTAGGGCACAACTTTTTGTATGTCGCCCCCCCCCCCCTGACTGAAATCCTGGATCCGCGCCTGTAACCTGCCACCGTCGAGACTATTGCCCGCATCTTCATTTGAGGTCGGCCAAAGCATTGTTTGTCGATTGTGTCGATTGCGGATTTACTGATCTAATTGTGGTTAGTGTGAAACAGTCCAGTGTATAGATGGCAGCACATAAAACAGATGAGAAGCTAAGATGATGACAAGTCATGATGACACGTCATGACATGTCATGATGACAGATGGCTTATCTAATAGGAAGTTCACTGACAACAAATTGATGTGTTCAGCCACGCCACCAAAACACACAAACTCAGACACTGACGCCTTTATTGATCAGCAGTCAGTATAGATGTCAGCAACAGTGCCTTGAAAATTCCACAATTTGCCTTAATTCGGTGAAAACTCAATAATGATCTCATTCAACACACAGGTCCATGGCGGCACTTGTCTTCAAGGCCTCGCTCATAGCTTCAACTGTATCTTACATTGGCCTTACATCACAGTGTTGCTCCCAATATCCATATTTGTTCAGCATTCATCCACTCTTAACTGCAGCTTGGCATGAACAGACATTTTCCTACCAATTTCACTCACCAGCTGCAGACAACTGATAATGTTTGTTCCAGAAGAAGTCACTGTTCACTGGTCACATTGTTTACATTAGCGTTTGCAAGAGGCAATTGAATATGCTATAATAAATGGCAAGCATTCAGCATACCTATACAATAGGCTTAGTAAGTTTTGTGTGATGTGATTTTTGACATGACATCAACATTTTTGACATGACATAGATGATTCTGGCTAAATATATTATTACTCGCTAAATCTATGAATAACTAATGATTAGAATTAAATGTTGAGGTACTAGCTGACTGAAATGAGATGTCAGAATTTTCAACTTTGACAACCACAGTTTACAAAAGTAATGGATAGGTTTAGGAATGTTGGTCATCATGCACCTATAGATGCATGATGCCCAAAATTTGGGAAGGTGTGTATCAGTGGGGAAGATTGCAGCGTCAACACATCTATGTCTCGCCATAGTATCTGCTGTAATGCCCAATGTGTGACGGTCATTAGTATTGCATTAGTAATCATATTAGTATTAGCATTGGTAATGCCAGAGAAATAAAACTAACCCCAGGCTTTGCTTGCATTAGCATTTCCTGAGTATTGACATTGGTAAGGGTTAGTTACACCTTAGTTTGCATGAGTTTTACCTTAGGGCAGGCTTAGCATTACATGATTATTACCTTAGTAAGGCTTAGTTTTGCTAGTAAGGGCCTGAGTGTTACTGTCATGAGTTATGACAACTCACATAAATACTCAGACAAAACTCATCCTTGTTTGAGTTTCGCCTTGGTATTGCATGATAAATACTAAATAAATGTGAGTTTTACTGAGTGAGTTTTGACAACTCAGGCAAGGCATGAAATGTGAGCATTTTTTCCAGAGTACATGTTAACCTGGCCAATTCACAGCTTACCTAAAAAACATGAACTCATGAAAATAAAACAACTTGAACTGGTGAACTTGTATGTTTGTGGCTTAATTACCTGTGAGCCATGCTTGTGTCTCCCTGTATCATGGTCAATAAATGTTACATGTTATGTTCAAATTATTAGTGTGGCTAATGTACAAAAGAACCACAATACAAATAACCATGAAAAATCACCATAAGTATGATACCCAACTGCCAGTCGGCATTACACTATCACCTTGCTCACTACTACTGGTCAGAGAAGTCTTGTAAATCATGTTAATTAATTGAAAACAATGCTTGCCATCTATTACAACATTGCACAAATGATATGAGACTACAATGAATTATAAATCAATTCTTACAAACACATGTATGTCATGAGGATTGAGGTGGTCCACATGGTATTTGAGACACTCAAATTCTTCAAAGATTCAACTAATACTTCAGTTTCTTGCTTCACATAAATATCTTGCTATGCTCTTGAAGTAAGTTTCAATGTAAAATCATCACACCAGCCTCTAATATCGCCGCCAGGCTCACAAAATATGCCAGCAATGCAATCAAAACAACTTTCAAGGCCATCGGAGCACTAAAACAACGCAACAAATCCTTGCGTTGCTTTTTACCGAAAATCAAGGCCCTGAAATATTTGATATAAGCTACGCCCTTTTATGAAACGCAAATGCCGTAACTTACGAACAATTCGGTGCTTTGACGTAAATGAAGCGGCGTAGTTTCAATGGCGTAGCTTACGCCGGTTATTTCTTTATGAAACGGAATTGGCGTAGGCTACGCCAAAATCGGCATCAACTACGTAGGTTCGTAGGTTACGCCGCTTTATGAATGTGTGTGTGTGTGTGTGTGTGTGTGTGTGTGTGTGTGTGTGTGTGTGTGTGTGTGTGTGTGTGTGTGTGTGTGTGTGTGTGTGTGTGTGTGTGTGTGTGTGTGTGTGTGTGTGTGTGTGTGTGTGTGTGTGTGTGTGTGTGTGTGTGTGTGTGTGTGTGTGTGTGTGTGTGTGTGTGTGTGTGTGTGTGTGTGTGTGTGTGTGTGTGTGTGTGTGTGTGTGTGTGTGTGTGTGTGTGTGTGTGTGTGTGTGTGTGTGTGTGTGTGTGTGTGTGTGTGTGTGTGTGTGTGTGTGTGTGTGTGTGTGTGTGTGTGTGTGTGTGTGTGTGTGTGTGTGTGTGTGTGTGTGTGTGTGTGTGTGTGTGTGTGTGTGTGTGTGTGTGTGTGTGTGTGTGTGTGTGTGTGTGTGTGTGTGTGTGTGTGTGTGTGTGTGTGTGTGTGTGTGTGTGTGTGTGTGTGTGTGTGTGTGTGTGTGTGTGTGTGTGTGTGTGTGTGTGTGTGTGTGTGTGTGTGTGTGTGTGTGTGTGTGTGTGTGTGTGTGTGTGTGTGTGTGTGTGTGTGTGTGTGTGTGTGTGTGTGTGTGTGTGTGTGTGTGTGTGTGTGTGTGTGTGTGTGTGTGTGTGTGTGTGTGTGTGTGTGTGTGTGTGTGTGTGTGTGTGTGTGTGTGTGTGTGTGTGTGTGTGTGTGTGTGTGTGTGTGTGTGTGTGTGTGTGTGTGTGTGTGTCAGCCTGACCCAGCAGGAGGTGCTGGCCGCCCTGGTGGAGCGGCTGGTGACGGAGCCGCCGGCCGGCGCGGAGCTGACCGCCCAGTACCGGCACCCGAACCTGGCCTGTGAGGTGGTGCAGTGCGCCATTCCGGCCGTGCTGGACCGACTGACGGCCGAGCGCGCCCTGCTGGACCGGCTGTGCGCCCTGCTGCGACAGCCGGCGCCTCTCAACCCGTTGCTGGCTAGCTTCCTCTCGCGCACACTGGCCATCCTGCTGTCCAAGAAAACGGAACAGGTGAGAGTACTGAGCACACGCCGGCGGTGCTGGGGCCGGGGCCACGTCCACGTCCACGTCCACGTCCACGTCCACGTCCACGTCAGGGGCCGACCAGTTTCGAGGCCAAACACACACTGTTCTAGGGCCACACTTGTTTGGGTTGAGGACAAATGGAAAGCACTTGCTTGCTGGTCTGGCCATTGGATCAGTAGTGCATGTTTTGTTCTTTGTATTAAATTATGATACTGTTGCATACAGAACGTTCGGAGATTCGACTCCGAGGTTTTGGTTTGTGGGCCAGGCTTCTGGCCGAGTGAACTGATGATGGAATTAACAGTCTATATGCAGCTGCCGGCGCCGTCTAGGGCTGAGGGAGCTGTTCGGGTCGTCACCTGAGACTGACTCCACCTCCACCACCTGGCCTGTCTGTCCGTCAGATGCTGGAGTACCTGCGCTCTCAGGAGCAGTTCACCGACCAGATGTTGCAGCACCTGGGCACGTCGGCCATCATGGACCTGCTCTGTCACCTGGTCTCCGGCATAGAGGAAGCCGAGCCGCGACAGGCCACCCTGACCGTCAGTACTGGGGCGCCGGCGGACATAACAGCATAACAGCCGCGCATAACGCCGGCGGACATAACAACATAGCAACCGCGCATAACGCCGGCGGACATAACATAACGACCGCACATAACGCCGGCGGACGTAACATAACGACCGCACATAACGCCGGCGGACATAACATAACGACTGCACATAACGCCGGCGGACATAACATAACGACCGCACATAACGCCGGCGGACATAACATAACGACCGCACATAACGCCGGCGGACATAACATAACGACCGCGCATAACGCCGGCGGACATAACAACATAAAGACCGCGCATAACGCCGGCGGACATACCATAACGACCGCGCATAACGCCGGCGGACATAACAACATAACAACCGCGCATAACGCCGGCGGACATAACATAACAGCCGCGCATAACGCCGGCGGACATAACATAACAACAGCGCATAACGCCGGCGGACATAACATAACACCCGCGCATAACGCCGGCGGACATAACATAACAACCGCGCATAACGCCGGCGGACATAACAACATAACAGCCGCGCATAACGCCGGCGGACATAACATAACCGCGCATAACGCCGGCGGACATAACATAACAACCGCGCATAACGCCGGCGGACATGACATGACAACCGCTCATAACGCCGGCGGACATAACAACATAACAACCGCGCATAACGCCGGCGGACATAACATAACAACCGCACATAACGCTGGCGGACATAACAACATAACCGCGCATAACGCCGGCGGACATAACATAACAACCGCGCACAACGTCGGCGGACATAACAACAGCAGTATATGCTTCAACGAGCAAGATATTTCACTTCTGAACATTTTGGCTTGATGTTGGAAGTTGTGGATTACCTGGTTACGAGCGAGCGCTTCGCGCTCGCTGTCCTTCCGTGGTATATGGGGAAAATCTGATTATGAGCGACCCGGCCCGACCCGACCCGACCCGACCCGACCCGACCCGACCCGACCCGATCCGATCCGATCCGATCCGATCCGATCCGATCCGATCCGACCCGACCCGTGGCGACGCTTTTGATAAGCTCATATCTGCAACCGCACGTCCGATTGACAAGCGGACTTCTTTGCTGAGCAGCCCCATCCAACCTACCCTGTTTGAGACCAGTGCCGACTCATGTGGGTGACTACCACTGCGCGTGGCGCGTGCCGCGTGAGGGGTGTTGAAAAGTGTTTTCTCGCAATAAAAATTGCAACGGCTGAGCCGATTGTGTTCAAATTTGGTGTGTGGTTAGGGTCCCCTCAGCCGCCGCCTTCCCACAAGACAGGGATAGCGTGCCTCAGCACGTGCGTACGTGCACACCCCTATTACATATCTCAGGAACGGCTGAGCCGATTTTGTTCAAATTTGGTGTGCAGTTAGGGACCTCTCAGCCGCCACTTTTCCACAAGTCATGGGTGGGATGTCTGCACGTGCGCTCGTGCGCACTATTTATGTATCTCAGAAACTTCTTGCCCGATGGAGTTGAAATTCGCCATACATGTCCTTCGCGCTCGCTCGTTCATCGCCAACTACGGCGCATTACTGGTATATTATCCATGTTAGGTGGTATATTATTATTATATTATTGGTTTATGCGCTCGCTCG
Source organism: Chirona hameri (assembly GCA_036785665.1). Taxonomy (NCBI): domain Eukaryota; kingdom Metazoa; phylum Arthropoda; class Thecostraca; order Balanomorpha; family Balanidae; genus Chirona; species Chirona hameri. The sequence goes on along the minus strand of JAXIVJ010001074.1, from coordinate 76,172 downwards.
TCCTTCCGTGATGTATGGGAAAAATCTGATTATGAGCGGCCCGGCCCGGCCCGGCCCGGCCCGGCCCGACCCGGCCCGGCCCGGCCCGACCCGACCCGACCCGACCCGACCCGACCCGACCCGACCCGACCCGACCCGACCCGACCCGACGCGACCCGACGCGACCCGACGCGACCCGACCCGACCCGACCCGACCCGACCCGACCCGACCCGTGGCGACGCTTTTGAGAAGCTCATATCTGCAACCGCACGTCCGATTGACAAGCGGACTTCTTTCCTGAGCAGCCCCATCCAACCTACCCTGTTTGAGACCAATGCCGACTCATTCGGGTGACTACTACTGCGCGTGGCGCGTGCCGCGTGAGGGGTGTTGAAAAGTGTTTTCTCGCAATAAAAATTGCAACGGCTGAGCCGATTGTGTTAAAATTTGGTGTGTGGTTAGGGTCCCCTCAGCCGCCACTTTCACACTACTCAGGGGTGGGGTGACTGCACGTGCGCCCGTGTACACCCTATTCTATATCTCAGGAACGGCTGAGCCGATTGTGTTCAAATTTGGTGTGTGGTTAGGGACCTCTTCATCCGCCAGTTGTCCACAAGCCAGGGGTGGGTGCCTCTACACGTGCGCAGGCGAACACCCCTATTCTGTATCTCCGGAACGGCTGAGCCGATTGTGTTCGAATTGGGTGTGTGGTTAGGGACCTCTCAGCCGCCGCCTTTCCACAAGTCAGGGTGGGGTGGGTTTGCACCTGCGCATGTGCACACTCCTATTATATATCTGGAACGGCTGAGCCGATTGTGTTCAAATTTGGTGTGTGGTTAGGGACCCCTCAGCCCCCACTTTCCCACAAGTCAGGGGTGGGGTGGGTTTGCACCTGCGCACGTGCACACTCCTATTCTATATATCTGGAACTGCTGAGCCGATTTGGTTAAAATTCGCCATACATTTCCTTCGCGCACGCCCGTTCATCGCCAACTACGGCGCTTTACTGGTATATTATCCATGTTACTCTGGCCTAATTTATCAGATTTCTTCCGTTGTTGATCGGTGGTTCATGTCTTAGTACGCATTTATGTGTATAATTTATATTCAGGTGATAAGTAATTACGCTATCGGTAGGCTCGAAATTCCTAATCAGATCGTTGTAATTGTGATGGGAAGACAGCAGGTGGTGTCCAGTAGCAGCTGTTATCCCCTGCTGTCCTTCAGTCAGCCGTATGGTGAGGTGACGGGCTGTGTTGTCTGGTCTGCGGTCGACAGTGTCTGTCCTTCATTCAGCCGTATGGTGAGGTGACGGGCGGTGTTGTCTGGTCTGCGGTCGACAGTGTCTGTCCTTCAGTCAGCCGTATGGTGAGGTGACGGGCGGTGTTGTCTGGTCTGCGGTCGGCAGTCTGGCTGTCCTTCAGTCAGCCGTATGGTGAGGTGACGGGCTGTGTTGTCTGGTCTGCGGTCGACAGTGTCTGTCCTTCAGTCAGCCGTATGGTGAGGTGACGGGCGGTGTTGTCTGTCTGCGGTCGACAGTCAGGCTGTCCTTCAGTCAGCCGTGTGCTGACGGGCTGTGTTGTCTGGTCTGCGGTCGACAGTCAGGCTGTCCTTCAGTCAGCCGTGTGGTGACGGGCTGTGTTGTCTGGTCTGCGGTCGACAGTGGCTGTCCTTCAGTCAGCCGTGCCGTGTGGTGACGGGCTGTGTTGTCTGGTCTGCGGTCGACAGTGTCTGTCCTTCAGTCAGCCGTGCCGTGTGGTGACGGGCTGTGTTGTCTGGTCTGCGGTCGACAGTCAGACTGTCCTTCAGTCAGCCGTGAGGTGACGGGCTGTGTTGTCTGGTCTGCGGTCGACAGTCAGGCTGTCCTTCAGTCAGCCGTGAGGTGACGGGCTGTGTTGTCTGGTCTGCGGCCGACAGTGGCTGTCTGGGCGCCGGCTTGTGCAGCGGCTGGCGCTGCTGGTCGGCGACGCGGAGCAGCCGGAGCGGCAGGCGAACGCGGCGCTGGTTCTGTTGGCCATCATCAGCAGCGGGCGACTGATGGCACAGCAGCAGCCGGCCGACGAGCGCGAGCCGAACCCTCTGCTTGACACAGTGCAGACGTGAGTAAGCCGCGGCCGGCCGCCGAGGACCGGGGTCAGACGCATACGGAACAGACAGGGCTCAAGTGGGACAGACGAGACAGACGGGACAGACGGGACAGACGGGACAGACGGGACAGACGGGACAGACGGGACAGACGGGACAGACGGGACAGACGGGACAGACGGGACAGACGGGACAGACGGGACAGACGGGACAGACGGGACAGACGGGACAGACGGGACAGACGGGACAGACGGGACAGACGGGACAGACGGGACAGACGGGACAGACGGGACAGACGGGACAGACGGGACAGACGGGACAGACGGGACAGACCAGAGAGACCAGCACTGATAGGCGGGGGGGGGGGGGGGGGGGTCAGCGCTGCCGCGGTGACGGGAGAACTGTATGGTCATAATAAGGTGGTGGTGGGGGTTCAGCGGACATATGTACGCAGAGATGGCATTCCGGGACGAATGCATCAAAGATGAAGTCTGTGCGATGCAGTTGTGTGGCTGCTCAATGTGTTTCAGAAGACTTTTACTGCTAAGCTCATATGATTGGCATCTGGTCGTGACGGGCTAAATAGCGTCGGTGGTGTGCTAAATAATACCCACGTAACGTGAACTCTGTCTAGCTGATATCGCTGATGCGTTACTCCTGCTGTGTCTGGCAATGCAGCTGACTGACCGTGACCGTGTCAGCTGAGTGGCCGTGACCGTGTCAGCTGACTGACCGTGATCGTGTCAACTGAGTGACCGTGACCGTGTCAGCTGAGTGACCGTGACCGTGTCAGCTGAGTGACCGTGACCGTGTCAGCTGAGTGACCGTGACCGTGTCAGCTGACTGACCGTGACCGTGTCAGCTGAGTGACCGTGACCGTGTCAGCTGAGTGACCGTGACCGTGACCGTGTCAGCTGAGTGACCGTGATCGTGTCAGCTGAGTGACCGTGACCGTGTCAGCTGAGTGACCGTGACCGTGTCAGCTGACTGACCGTGACCGTGTCAGCTGACTGACCGTGACCGTGTCAGCTGAGTGGCCGTGACCGTGTCAGCTGAGTGACCGTGACCGTGTCAGCTGACTGACCGTGACCGTGTCAGCTGAGTGACCGTGTAGCGGTGTGTGTGGCCGTTCAGTGTGGAGTTTGTCTCGTCGCTGGTGGACGCGGTGCTGCCCGGCGGCCGGACTGAGGTCGGCCTGGTGAACGCCGTGCACGTGCTGCTGCCGCTCCTGAACGCCTCGTTTGCCGGCGGCGGCGGCGGCGGCGGCGGTCCGGTGGCGGATGAGGAGGCGGCGGCGGTGGAGCAGGAGGAGCCGGCCAGCGTGTCGGTGACGGTGACGGCCCTGCTGGCCCGGCTGACGACGCTGCATCAGGCGCTGGTGTCGCCGCCGCCGCGGCCCGACCTGACCACCAGCTGGGGCCGGCTGAGCCCGCCGCTGGGCGCCACCCGGCTGCAGCTGGCCCGGCTGACGGCTGCTTTACTGGCCACCAGTCGGCCGGTCGTCAACGCCCAGCTGGCCAGTCTCGGCACCATCGATGTCCTCCTGGTGAGAGGGGGCTCCCTGGTGAGGGGGGGGGGGGGGGGGGGGGGGGGGGGGGGGGTCGGTCATGGTGAGACGGGTCCTCCTGGTGAGAGGGATCCTCCTGGTGAGAGGGGTCCTCCTGATGAGACGGGTCCTCCTGGCGAGAGGGGTCCTCCTGATGAGACGGGTCCTCCTGATGAGACGGGTCCTCCTGGTGAGAGGGGTCCTCCTGGTGAGAGGGGTCCTCCTGGTGAGAGGGGTCCTCCTGGTGAGGGGGCTCCCTGGTGAGAGGGGGCTCCCTGGTGAGAGGGGTTCCCTGGTGAGAGGGGTCCTCCTGGTGAGAGGGGTCCTCCTGGTGAGAGGGGTCCTCCTGGTGAGAAGGGGTTCATTTGAGAGGGGTCCTCCTGGTGAGAGGGGTCCTCCTGGTGAGAGGGGTCCTCCTGGTGAGAGGGGTCCTCCTGATGAGAGGGGTCCTCCTGGTGAGAGGGGTCCTCCTGGTGAGAGGGGTCCTCCTGGTGAGAGGGATCCTCCTGGTGAGAGGGGTCCTCCTGGTGAGAGGGGTCCTCCTGGTGAGAGGGGTCCTCCTGGTGAGATGGGTCCTCCTGGTGAGAGGGGTCCTCCTGGTGAGAGGGGTCCTCCTGGTGAGAGGGGTCCTCCTGGTGAGAGGGGTCCTCCTGGTGAGAGGGGTCCTCCTGGTGAGAGGGGTCCTCCTGGTGAGAGGGGTCCTCCTGGTGAGAGGGGTCCTTCTGGTGAGAGGGGGCCTGGTCGGAGAGGGGTCCTCCTGGTGAGAGGGGTCCTGGTGAGAGGGGTCCTGGTCGGAGAGGGGTCCTCCTGGTGAGAGGGGGGCCTGGTCGGAGAGGTCCTCCCCTGGTGAGAGGGGTCCTCCTGGTGAGAGGGGGCCTGGTTGGAGAGGGGTCCTCCTGGTGAGAGGGGTCCTGTTGGTGAGAGGGGGGCCTGGTCGGAGAGGGGTCCTCCTGGTGAGAGGGGTCCTCCTGGTGAGAGGGGTCCTCCTGGTGAGAGGGGTCCTCCTGGTGAGAGCGGGGCCTGGTTGGAGAGGGGTCCTGGTGAGAGGGGTCCTCCTGGTGAGAGGGGGCTCCCTGGTGAAGGGGGGGTCATGGTGAGAGGGGTCCTCCTGATGAGACGGGTCTTCCTGGTGAGAGGGGTCCTCCTGGTGAGAGGGGTCCTCCTGGTGAGAGGGGTCCTCCTGGTGAGAGGGGTCCTGGTGAGAGGGGTCCTCCTTGTGAGAGGGGTCCTCCTGGTGAGAGGGGTCCTCCTGGTGAGAGGGGGCCTGGTCGGAGAGGGGTCCTCCTGGTGAGAGGGGTCCTCCTGGTGAGAGGGTCCTCCTGGTGAGAGGGGTCCTCCTGGTCGGAGAGGGGTCCTCCTGGTGAGAGGGGTCCTGTTGGTGAGAGGGGGGCCTGGTCGGAGAGGTCCTCCTGGTGAGAGGGGTCCTCCTGGTGAGAGGGGTCCTCCTGGTGAGAGCGGGGCCTGGTTGGAGAGGGGTCCTGGTGAGAGGGGTCCTGGTGAGAGGGGTCCTCCTGGTGAGAGGGGGCTCCCTGGTGAGGGGGTCATGGTGAGAGGGGTCCTCCTGATGAGACGGGTCTTCCTGGTGAGAGGGGTCCTCCTGGTGAGAGGGGTCCTCCTGGTGAGAGGGGCCCTCCTGGTGAGAGGGGTCCTCCTGGTGAGAGGGGGGCCTGGTCGGAGAGGTCCTCCCCTGGTGAGAGGGGTCCTCCTGGTGAGAGGGGTCCTCCTGGTGAGAGGGGTCCTCCTGGTGAGAGGGGTCCTCCTGGTGAGAGGGGGCTGGTTGGAGAGAGGTCCTCCTGGTGAGAGGGGTCCTCCTGGTGAGAGGGGTCCTGGTGAGAGGGGTCCTCCTGGTGAGAGGGGTCCTCCTGGTGAGAGGGGTTCTCCTGGTGAGAGGGGGGCCTGGTCGGAGAGGGGTCCTCCTGGTGAGAGGGGTCCTCCTGGTGAGAGGGGGGCCTGGTCGGAGAGGTCCTCCCCTGGTGAGAGGGTCCTCCTGGTGAGAGGGGTCCTCCTGGTAAGAGGGGTCCTCCTGGTGAGAGGGGGACCTGGTTGGAGAGGGGTCCTCCTGGTGAGAGGGGTCCTGGTGAGAGGGGGGCCTGGTCGGAGAGGGGTCCTCCTGGTGAGAGGGGTCCTCCTGGTGAGAGGGGGGCCTGGTCGGAGAGGGGTCCTCCTGGTGAGAGGGGGCCTGGTTGGAGAGGAGGTGGCAGAAGACAGCAGACTGACCCGTCATCCATCAGTATGCTAGCTTAATGTGGCGGTACTCGGTAGCCTGTCAGGAATTTGTGTTGAACCAGGATAGGAGTTGTATCTTCTGATTGTTGCTTTGAAATAGTAAGTTTGATTTTGCATGCGTGGTGAGAAATTGGATCAGAGCAGGCACGTAGCCAGGATTTCGTCCGGGGGGGGGGGGGGCAGCGCCTCGAAATGGCCCCTTTCCAAGCGTTGAAAGGATCCCCTTCCCAAGCGTTGAAAGGGCCAAACAAAACGGATGAAAAGGCACGTTACAAGGATGGAAAATGCAGTGTGACAGGTATGGCATGGGCCATACCAACTTTTAGAAGCTGGAGTTAGCAAACTGCCATATCAACTTTGGAACCAGCGACACCAATTTGGAATCAGCTATACCAACTTGGAATATTCTGTAAAGCCTGGAACTCTTAAAGAAATTGCGCTGCGGAGCGGCGCGAAAATTTTGAGTCTTATGCCCTCGATATGCTTTCTCATCAATGAGTCGCATTGCGTATGGTGCGGACCTCTAAAAATGTGTATATTGTGCGTTTAAAAATGCGGAAAAAGGTGCAAAGTCAACTTTTTCCCAATTATATAGGAAAGTAGCAACATAACATAAATACGTCGAGAAACGGGGCGATGTTTTTTTTCTAACCCGCATATAATTGAATTTGTAGTTAAATTGCGCCGCGGAGCGGCTCGAAAATTTTCAGTTTTATTCCCTGGACAACTGCATTCTTACTGTTGAAAGGCCCAGGGTCCCTTCAGATCGTCTAGGGGCCCCTCCGACCTTTTCAACGCCCTTCCGACCTGTTCAGGGACTCATCTGGGATCCGCCAAGCGAAAAGACATGATGTGGAGTGGGTGATGTATATAAAATACAAAGAGGGCATACTCTACAAGAAAAATTAAAATCTGAGCTTTGCGGTATATTGTAACACCCTGACGAAGGGTGTTACAATATACCCGAAAGCTCCACTTTTAATATTTGTATTGTGGAGTATGTCCTCTTTGTATTTAATATTCATCTGGGATCTCCACGTGCTTTTGGCCCTTCTGGTCTGACAAGGGACTCCTCTGACCTTCCAAGAAGCCCCTCTTGTGTGTCAAGGGGACCAGTCGGCCTGTTCAAGAGGTCCTTCTGGCCTGTCCAGGGACTGCGCTGGCTGCTTTGTCGCCCTGCCGACATGCTCAAGGGGCCTCTGGTATTTCAGAGAGGGTCCTGGTGGGTGGCCCTAAATGGCCTCAAAGAGTTTAGAGCACTTTTTGGCCAGACAAAAAGTGCTCTAAACTCTCTAAAAGACCACACTTCGCGTGGTAAAGAGCCCATGATACCACGCTCCGCGCGGTCTCGTCGGTCCTTTTCGGCGCGCGCAGCGCGCCGAAAAGAGCCCTCCTGGCCTCCAGGGGGGGGGGGGGGGGGCGGGCGGGCACACCCGCTGCCCCCCCCCCCCTCCCCCCTTGGCTACGTGCTTGGATCAGAGTATAATTTTCACTTATATTCTGCGTGTTTGATGGCCGATTTTGTTCTCTCTCAATGCTATCGCACCGTGCTATATTGACTGTCCGTGGCTCAGTTATCAACCAGATGGTGAGAGAAAAAAAAATCAACCAGATGGTGGGATCAGATGGTGCAGTATATTTAGATCAATTGTATGCTGGGTCCAATGTCTCACAGACTGTTTTCACACAGGACCTGTTTTTCCACTTCACTCTAAACAACTTCCTGCACTCCCAAGTCGAGCAGTGTGTGAGCCTGATTCTGGAGTCCGCACCGCAGGAGACGGGGGAGACGAGCAGCTCTCACCCACTGCTGGAACAGGTAAGGTAACACAGCACTGCAGGAGACGGGGGAGACGAGCAGCTCTCACCCACTGCTGGAACAGATAGGTAACATGGCACCGCAGGAGACGGGCAGGAGACGGGGGAGGCTAGCAGCTCTCACCCACTGCTGGAACAGGTAAGGTAACACAGCACTGCAGGAGACGGGGGAGACGAGCAGCTCTCACCCACTGCTGGAACAGGTAAGGTAACACAGCACTGCAGGAGACGGGGGAGACGAGCAGCTCTCACCCACTGCTGGAACAGGTAAGGTAACACAGCACTGCAGGAGACGGGGGAGACTAGCAGCTCACACCCACTGCTGGAACAGGTAAGGTAACACAGCACTGCAGGAGACGGGGGAGACGAGCAGCTCTCACCCACTGCTGGAACAGGTAAGGTAACACAGCACTGCAGGAGACGGGGGAGACTAGCAGCTCTCACCCACTGCTGGAACAGATAGGTAACATGGCACCGCAGGAGACGGGGGAGACTAGCAGCTCACACCCACTGCTGGAACAGGTAAGGTAACACAGCACTGCAGGAGACGGGGGAGACTAGCAGCTCACACCCACTGCTGGAACAGGTAAGGTAACACAGCACTGCAGGAGACGGGGGAGACGAGCAGCTCTCACCCACTGCTGGAACAGGTAAGGTAACACAGCACTGCAGGAGACGGGGGAGACTAGCAGCTCACACCCACTGCTGGAACAGGTAAGGTAACACAGCACTGCAGGAGACGGGCAGGAGACGGGGGAGGCTAGCAGCTCTCACCCACTGCTGGAACAATTAAGGTAACATGGCACCGCAGGAGACGGGGGAGACGAGCAGCTCTCACCCACTGCTGGAACAGATAGGTAACATGGCACCGCAGGAGACGGGCAGGAGACGGGGGAGGCTAGCAGCTCTCACCAACTGCCGGAGCAGGTAAGGCTCAGAGGAGCAGCAGATAGTTTGTATGATACACGTGGAAATACACATTGCCATTTATTTATTAAAAAAATACATTGTTTAACTCAAAGATTCTGCATTGCTATCGGTTATTTCCGCAATGAGAACTGTAACTGTCCGTCGCTAGGTTATTAGTACCATGTTCTTAAACTGAACGACATGTTACGTCTCTAACATGCTACGTTTCGTCTGTCTAACATGCTACGTTTTGCCTGTCTAACATGCTACGTTTCATGAACTTCCGTTATTTATCGATGACACTGATGGCCTCGCTAGGTTTCGTGAACTTTCGTGATTTCTCTAAGGAACTGATGCCCTTCCCGTGTTCAATTATATTTACATATACTCGCTTATTTTCAGCTATTTACTAGCTCGAAGCTTATTCAAAGAATACTCCACGGAATGGAAGAAAGGGATACTACCATAGACGAGTGTGACCAGAATCGGTACGTGGGTCCACACTAGGGTGCTTCATTTTGCACTTGTTGTTAGGAATCAATTGGCACCCTAGCTTTCCTGGTTCCGTTTTGCATGTTGATTCCGAAAATGAAGTCCGTTTTGGCCGCAAATGATGCTAACGGCGGCTCATTTGCCTTTTTTGTTGGCATTTTCGCCCTTGCGGCCATCCTAAGCGGTTTCTGGATATAAGTCCAGGAAATGCGATCACATTCTAACCTAAAAGGGTGTTTGCGTCATCAACATGTTTAATGACACCTTGTGATCGTAAATTATACCCAGGTCATGTCAGGTCACTGACCTGTGATGCATTTTTAAGTCATGGTGCTAATTTTTTCCAACTATCGCGTTCAGCAAGGCATTTTTTTAAAACTAATCATGCATATAAAGGCAACGAACATGTCAACAGTCGTTCGAATTTTTTAACAAAATGTTCAGAAACAAAAGGCATAGCTGACTGCCTCCTTTGCCACAAGAATGTTTTTAAAATATAACTATTATTCTGTTAATTGTATTCCAATATATAGGCTAAGTTTTGTTCTTCTTCGTTTTCTCAACGATAGATCCAAAAATATTTTGTCATTTTCGAAATAGCTGAGTGATTTATCGTGCCTTATGTTTATTATTCCCTATAAAAAAAAACATTTTAGGGAAGCGGAAATGAAGCAGAAGCCACGATATCTAGAAGTTCATATGAATCCGAGCTATTTGGCGGGCCCGAAGTGCGTCGTTCGTCTGTCGATGGTGAGTAAGCCGTATGCGGGTGCCGTATGCGGGTATAGCTTGCATGAGTGTGTTTGACCAGCTGCATGTTTTTGTAAACGCGTAAATGTTATAAATTTGCTTTAACCCACGCCCTGGTGGGGGGGGGGGGGGGGGGGGGGGGGGGTAGGAGGTCATTTTGACCCCCGCCCCGGCGGTTTTTCGATCATAGCCGGAAAACAGCGGCGTGGAGCGCCGCCAAATTTTGCATAGCGGTTTGGGCATCAATTACCCACACATTGTTAAAGTTTTTAGCCCAGATCATGTCAGGTCAGGTTACCAGGTCACTTGAAGTGACCTTACCTCCAAAAATGTTTGTGATCGTGCCAGAGCTACAGTTTTGGTCGGAAAGATTTTAAACTTGCAGGATATCATGAGGTCGTGAGTACCTCCAACTCGTTTATTTCGGGTTTTTTTATATCGGTGACCCAAGGTCAGGTAAATTTTCTGACCTCCCCATTATAAGTGAATGGGAAAATGTAAAAATGCTTACTATTCAACGAATCTGCATGGTATCAGGTCAATTCTTTCAGAATCATGTTATTTTAGCTCATTATTGATGACCCAGGTGCAATTGCTGCTCAGTGAACCCTGCAAGGTCATAGGTTATCTGAGGTCATCGTCAATGTTTTGCTAATAACTATTGATATAATAAAGATAGAGACTAGTGGATTGCAACACTGTGTTTGGCTCGTCATGCCGCGTCGCCCTATATGCAGCATGACTTACCTGGGTCATCGAATGACCTTGACCTGAGGTCAAATTTTGCATTTGACCTAACTAGGTCACAAGTAATATGTTACGATGAGCCTTGATGAGATAAACACAATGGTGGCAACAGAATTGCTCTATCTGTATTCAGTAAAAAGGTATTTGCGAGAATAATTTAGTTTTTGGCCAAAATCAGACTTTTTGACATTTCATGACCTCTGGAGTCTTAAATATTGACCTCATCAAATTTTAGGTTTGAAGTCAAATTTGAGAACACATTACCGATTGCAAATTTCAATGTCTTGCTATTTTTTCCCGTTTGCTCCTAGCTATCATAGTTTTCGAGATATTTGGGAATGTTTGAAGCCGATGTCCAAAAAGCGGAAAATTTGGCCTTTGATGACCTCTGGTGACCTCAATGTTCACCCGAGGAAAAAAAAACACCTGAAGTAACTTCGAATGTCCATGTCGAGAGCTTTCGAACGCTCTTTTCCGCGTCTTTCTAGTACCTTTAGTGTTCGAGTTACTGAGGGGGGGTTGATTTTGACCCCCGACCACCATGGCGAAGTTGTCTCAAGAGGCCCACCAGGGCGCGGGTTAAGATAGTTTTGACTAAAGCCAGGTTCACAACGAATCC
>JAXIVJ010001074.1:7500-60000 GCA_036785665.1 Chirona hameri | reverse complement strand
TTTTGGACTTGTCGGACTTGTCAGACTTGACAGACTTGTCGAACTTGTGGACTGGACTTGTTGGACTTGTTGGACTTGTCGGGCTTGTCGGGCTTGTCGGACTTGTTGGACTTGTATCTCCAACTCCAACCAACCCAACTCCGACACAGCTATAGATATTTAACGCACATGTAATTTAACGAATTTCTTCGGAATGGAGGTTCCCTATGCATAAAGGCACGTGAATTACACCAGATTGTTGGCTGTGTTTTCCCAGCTCGGAACTACAGACGGCGCTCAAATATTAATATTTATCGGTGATTCTCCTGGACGGAGGTTCCATGCTCACACAGGCACGTGAATTCAACCGCGGACAGAGACGAAAACCTTGCTGTATTTCGAGTGCAAATCGGACTCTACTCAATTAGATATATAGGGGAGACTAGCGCCTTGTACCCGCTCCGCGTCGCAATCCCATAGATTCGCAATCCCGATAGATTGCATCCCGATAGATGGATGGAGATTTGATTGATAGATGGATAACTCTTTTTTTAATTTTTTGAATTGGAAAATCGATGATATAATTGTTGGTTTATTTGGTGTTGATGTCTAGCAATTTTATGAAATTAAAAGTATTTGGGAAAAGTAGTTGGGGAAAAGTAGTTGAGGAAAAATAGTTGGGAAACGTTTTCCCCAACCAGCTCCGGGGAAAGTAGTTGGGGAAAGTAGTTGGATAAAATAAGTTGCGAGAGAAGTAGTCTGGGAAAGTAGTTGGGGAAAGTAGTTGGAAAATAAGTTGGGGAAATGTAGATGGTAAAAAGTAATTGTGAAAAAAATAGTTGGGAAACAAGTTGGGGAAATGTAGTTGGTAAACAAAATAGTATGGAAAAGGTAGTTGGTGCAAAAGTAGTTAGGTAAAAGTAGTTGGGGCAAAGTTAAAAAGTTGGGGCAAAGAGTAAAAGTAGTTATTGGAAAAAGTAGTTTGGTAAACAAAAGTTGAAAAGCAGTTTTGTAATTTAAAAAAATGGGTGAAAAGTAGTTGGGAAATGTAGTTGGGAAAAAAAGTCTGGTAAAAAGTAGTTGACGAAAGTAGTTGGGGTAAAAGTCGGACCACCGTCGGACTGAGTCTCGCTTTTTTAGCCAGAGGAGACCACGGCTTAGCCGAAGGGTAGCGCATCAGCCGGGTAGACGAACTGGACTGTTTGGCCTCGGCTCCATTCATGACACAGGGGCAAGGGTTAGCCCTGGTACATTTCAAGATGCCACCACCTTTAGCCGCGTAATAGTCACTAACTTTCGCCGCGCTGGTACATTTCAAGACATGACACTACCGTTAGAAAAAAAGTAAAAAATCACCGGGAGATTGAGATGGGTGGGGGCGGCTCCTGGCGGGCCATGCTCACTGCCCCGCAGGGCACAGCTTCGCAGGCGCACACCGGTCACCGAGATATAGGATGGGAGGGGGGGGGGCTGGATTAACAACACCATGCTCACTGCCCGGCAGGGCACAGCTTCGCTGGCGCACACCGAGCACCCGGGGATGGGGGGGGGGGAGATATAGGTATACAAAAAGCTCTAAAAATATTTCGCCGCGCGCATAACCGACGTACCGTCTCGAGCCATCTTTGGTGCGCCCCAAGGAACCTCTGTAGACATCACGCGTGCGATGATTGTGCGTCGACATCACCTCGACCGCGTCGAAACAGCCGACGCGCGAGAGAGAGCGCCTCGTACAGCTGTCCGTGTGTGAACACGGGTGAAGGCAGGTAGATGTCCGCCCGCCGCTTCGTCTGACCTTGGCAACGATTAATGGTCATTGCGAACGCCACTTTCACCGGGAACTGCAACCGGCGGAAAGGGCGGGCGGATGCCCGAGTCGGTGGCACTCCCCACCAGCGGCAGACGCGGCAGAAACAGTGTCTCGCCGCGCGCGGCCCCGCTGGCGATGCGTAGCTCGAGCACGTTGGACGCGGCACGCAGAACTGTGTACAGAGTGCCGTTCACGACACGCGGTGCATCAAGGTTTCGCATGAGAACGACCGGTGCACCGATCTTTACATGGATGCTGTGTGACGGCATACCCGATACGTTGATGCAGTTGAGAACCTCGGCGGGTACGGAGCCGCGCGCGCCGCGTTTTCGCCCTCCGTGATGGAGTCGAGGCTATTATAGGTGACCACCGCACCGGGCAGTCATGCCAAGACGATCTGGTTCACCCTGTCGACGTTCGCGTTTAGCGGCTTCAAGATGACGCGCTCGTGCAGCCACACCTCTTCTCAGTACCTGTGAGCCAGGTCTGGGAAGATACCTGTGACCTCGGTACCTGTGAGCCAGGTCGGCGCTCGACCAGAGCGCCGAGGTTGCGCGCCGGGCTGCGCGCCGGGCTGCGCGCCGGGCTGCGCGCCGGGCTGCGCACCGACTCGGGCACCACGACCATGTCCGGCGCGGCCACGATGGGCAGCCGGCCGTCACCGACGCGCAGCAGAAAGTCTGCATATTCACCGGCTTGGTCGTCGCCGTTCCGCGCACGCATGTTGGTCGCGAGCTCCATGCTTTCGATACGGGGCCATAGGACCGATGGCTTTAGGCAGGCGCCGACCACCTGCGCGCGGGCGCCACGCTTAACCACCGGCAGGACCTGCCTCCAGTCGCCCGACATGACGGTCAGAACACCGCCAAACAACTGCTGGTTTTCGCACACGTCCTGCAAAGCCCGATGGTGCATCGGGCTTTGACAAACAGGCGCGTCACGGAGGAGGTGCTCCTCTGTGACGCGCCTGTTTGTCATGGCCGCCTCGTCCCAGACAATCAGCCGACAGCGGCGCAGATAATCTCCCTCGGGCGAGCGGCGGGCAATGCCGCATACATTGTCATCGTCATCGTGCAGCTCCAGCGGAATTTTGAACCTGTGGTGGGCCGTTGTGCCACCCTCCAGCAGGCTGGCTGCGATACCCGAGGCAGCGACTGCCACCGCCACGCGTCCCTGGCTGCAAACTTTGGTCAACAGCAAGTTCTCCAGGTACGTTTTACCGCACCCGCCTGGAGCCTGCAGAAAGATAACACCGGACTCATCATTGTCCAGTCATCGCATGACCTCGTCGTACACGGCGCGCTGGTCGTTTGTGAGTCGCGGTTCGTCGCGCTGCACGCGGGCAACCTGCGCGGCCGGGTCGAACTCGGGACCACCCGGCTCTTCGTCATCGGCGGCGGCGCGCTCGGGCGGTACCGGCAGTCTGTACTCGGCCAGCGATTTGCCATGCAGGCGGCGCAGAATGCTGGCGACTGCGCAGCGTCTCCTCGCGCACCTGGTCCGGCGTCAGCTCGGGCCTACCTGCCGCGCGCACGACGCGCTGGCGGCGCGCTATGTCCTCTGACATAGCGTCTCTATACGCCATCCACAGACCGACCGGGTCGCACGTGGCCTCGCCCTCGACCAGGAAAGTCGAGGGCGAGGCCACGTGCCAGAAAGCGAAGGCCGCGTGGAAAGTGCGTCACGGTCGCGTCCTGCATAGCACGTTCCCAGTCGACTGCGTCCTCGAGCAGCCCCAGCTGAGAGCACGCATCGCGCATGGTGGCAAACACGCGGCCAGCGACCGTGCGGAGGTGCTCGTAGGAGCGCGGACCTCGCATGTGGTGGAGCAGCAGGCGCAGGAAGAACACCTCGCCGGCGCGCGGTGATGTCGTGAACACGCGCGACAGGACGTCACTGGCGAATACACCCTCCACCTCGGGGTGAGGCTGCCCTCGGAGGCGGCGTCTCCAGTGCGCCTGCTGCGCCTCCTCTCCCTGGCCACGGCGCGTCTGCCACGTGTAGTAGCGCGCCATCTCCGTGTAGAGAAGCGTGGCCGCGAACTCGTCACGCTGGCACAGCGCAAAAAAGCTAGTTAGCTTGGAGGGATTATCCTGCTCGCCCCCGTAGGACGGTGTCCAGGTTCGCATCGCCGCCGAACACAACCCGTCTCTCGTCGCCATCGATATGCAAGTGCAGCTGCTGCACTGGCGGATAGTGGACATGGATCGGCCGGTCGAGCAGCCGCCATGAGGCCTCCATGGCTCCCAGGTACCGGCTGTGCTGGTACTGGGTGATCTCATCGACCTCACCGTCCGGCTGAACGACAAACATGTCCGGCTGAACGACAAACATGATTTGATCAGAGCCTTCGGTGATGTACTTGATGCAGTACCGAATAGCGCCTACCGCGTGGGTGATGACCCCTACGTTAACATGCGCGCCAAGGGACCTCAGGATGAAGGGGTTGTACGGCACGATCCAGCGGTTGTCGATCTCGATACCGCGACGGCCGGGCGTCTGAGCGCGCCGACCGCTGTCCTCCGGGGAGCGGCGCCGATACCGCGGGTAGCCTTCCTCAGGCAGCGCTGTCGCCTCCTCATACGGCTTGGGGTACACCGCCTACACTGCATCTGCCGTCTTGCATGCACACTGACCGGGGGTTGGGCGCACCACACGGCCCATGCACCATCTTTGCGCAGACGATGCCGTGCAGATCCGATCGGTCTCAGGGTCGGGCACCTCGGCGCAGACGCATGCGTCCACGTCCTCCTGTTGCGGCTTATCGGCCGGCACGACCCACATGAGAATGTGAGCATGCGGCAGGCCTCGCTTCTGCCACTCGATCGTGTGCAGAATCGCCGGCTGTCGGCCGAGGATGCCGACACGAAGCTGGCGAAGCAGCACCTGCAGCTTCAGACCAAAGATCTGACTGACAATGTCTGGGTGGTCAGAAGCCGGCTCATGCTCGCCCCGCTGAGCTCCCGGGTACGGGGCACACAGAGTGTCCACGATCTCTGGCCAGGCCGGGTTACATGTGACGGTGATAAAGAAATTAGCAGCGCCGTAGTCCCTAACGTAACAGAGCGCGTCCTGGAGCTTACTCATCGTGTAGCGTGGGCTGCCGGTCACGGACGCCGGCAGCACCACGCGTCGGCCCACAGCTCGACCCTGCTCCTCGCCGTCGGCGATTGCATCTCGCACGCCGCGAATTGTCTCCGCACGGAAGCCGTTAAAGCCGTCCTGGTGGTCGCGCACATAGTAGAGACGGTTCGACTCGACCTTGACCTCGGTATCGACCAAGTACTGCCGGTACAGCCGACAGCCTCGAGGGATCAGGTTGAAGTGACCAGGCCGGTAACGCATGTGGAACGCCGCATACTGCCGCATGGTCACACCCAGGGCGTTTTTCAGCAGCAGCGACCACTCGTCTGTGCCGTGCGGATGTAGCAGCACATAGTGCAACGGGTCACACTGTCTACTGAACTCGTTGATCCGATAGACCTGCCCGGCGCGCTCGTGTACGACGATGTCGCGCGGGCCTCTGACCTCGTTCGGCATCAGGACTGCCACCTCGCGGCCGATCGGCAGATTGAACCGTCGCTCGCGCTCGGACCGCGCCGGTTTTCGGCCGACAGTACGATCCGGCAGTTGGGGACACCGCGCACCATGGCGAGAGCCGGCTGGAGTGCATGCACATAGTTGTTATTCTCGTGCAGCATGGCCAGCAGTGTTTGCAGCACCACGACGTTCAGGCCGCCAGACATTGTGGCACGGCGCTCGTTGGCCTCGCCTGCGTCCAGAAAGTAGAGCTACATAAACTGCTCCTCGCCTTCGCTCACGGGCAGCAGGCTCCTGATACGGTGGCAAGCGTTGCCCTGTACGGTGAACGTGGGATTCCAGCCGGGCTGGCGGACTACGTTACAGCCCATGCTGGCCAGCTGGAAGGCCGTGTTGTAGCCTCTGATTTTTGTTTCTCGCGAAACTCACGATAGAACGGGGAGCCCGGGGTCATTAGCTCTATGAGCTCGTCCGGCGGCGGCGGGTGATAGTCCAACTGCACATTGCGCTTGTGGCAACAGGCGCCCTTGGACTCTGTCCGCAGCGCAGTGCGCCACAGTGCCCGCACACCGTGTCCATACTACCTAACTGCATGCCGGCGGGCGGCTGAAAGTCAGCAGGATCATAGTCGCGAGCCAGCAGATGCTGATCGCGCTGCCGTGCTGCGCGGCGATCGCGACAGCGGGCGGGCTCATCAGCAAGGATCTGTTGATCAGCCTCGCCGGCAGGCCCTACGTCAGGCGGGGGTGCCACGACTGGCGCGTCATCAACCGCCGGCCCAGCTACCTCTACGGTAGGTCCTACGTTAGGCGGGGGTGCCGCACCTGGCACGTCATCAACCCCGGCCCAGCTACCTCTACGGTAGGTCCTACGTTAGGCGGAGGTGCCGCACCTGGCACGTCATCAACCCCGGCCCAGCTACCTCTACGGTAGGTCCTACGTTAGGCGGGGGTGCCGCACCTGGCACGTCATCAACCCCGGCCCAGCTACCTCTACGGTAGGTCCTACGTTAGGCGGGGGTGCCGCACCTGGCACGTCATCAACCCCGGCCCAGCTACCTCTACGGTAGGTCCTACGTTAGGCGGGGGTGCCGCACCTGGCACGTCATCAACCCCGGCCCAGCTACCTTTACGGGAAAACCAACGTCATGTTGGCCTACTACACCTGGCGCATTATTATTAGCGGCCGCCAGCTCGGCTCGCTGTCCGGTGCGAACCAAGGTCATGCGCTCTCGATTGCACGTTAAGCGTTCGTCACGTGCAGCCGCTGTCTCGCGCTGCAGCGCCAGCTCATAGTACAGTCGATCGCGTTCGCGGCGCGCTGCCTCAACTGCAGCCGGATCAAGCACCTCAGCCGCTGGTCCGACTATCTGATCGTCAGGCTGGCCTGCCGCGCACCGAGCTGCGGCAGGTGGAGGCAGCGTCGTGTTAGTGGTGGGACATCCGGGCATGACAACTTGATGGTGCCAGGCGACGTCGCCGATCAGCCTGTAGGGCTGTGGACGGTGGAGTTTCGGCGGCGGTGGTCTGGTGTGATGGCAGGTGGACAGCCGGAGGGGGTCGCCTCGGTGTCCTTGCAGTTGTCATGCAGATGTTGACGGATGTCTTGATTGTCCCACCACACGTGTCGAGGACATCGGAGATTTTGGTCCGGTGGCCTCGGGCGAGAAACGGGCGTCGGGAGATCGGCTGGTGTGTGATGGATGGGTGTTGTGTGCGATGCGTGAGGGCCAAGCGACGGCAGCGGGTCTTTCTTGTCCGGCGGCCTAGGCAGATCTGACACTCGGCACCGGAGAAGCGGTGTGCCGACCTGTGCAGATGTGTGGCCGCCGGAAGACCGGAGTGCCGACGCTGCAGACTCGCGTGCAGTGATGTTGCAACGGTGGATGGAGCTCCCGGCTGCCGAACGGTAAATATATATATATATATATATATATATATATATATATATATATATATATATATATATATATATATATATGTATATATATATATATATATATATATATATATATATATATATATATATACATATACATACATACATACATACATACATACATACATACATACATACATACATACATACATACATACATACATACATACATACATACATACATACATACATACATACATACATACATACATACATACATACATACATACATACATACATACATACATACATACATACATACATACATACATACATACATACATACATACATACATACATACATACATACATACATACATACATACATACATACATACATACATACATACATACATACATACATACATACATACATACATACATACATACATACATACATACATACATACATACATACATACATACATACATACATACATACATACATACATACATACATATATATATATATATATATATATATATATATATATATATATATGAGACTAGCGCCTTGTGCTCACTCCGCGTCGCAATCCCATAGATGGATGGAGATTTGATTGATAGATAGAGATTTATGGACTTGGACTTGTTGGACTTGCAAATCGATTTGGACTTGTCGGACTTGTTAGGCATGTCGGGCTTGTCGGACTTGTCGGACTTACTTGTTTGAACTTGTCGAACTTGTCGGACTTGTCGCATCTCAAACCTAACCAACCCATCTCCGACACATAGCTATAGCTATTTAACGCACGTGTAATTTAACGATTTTCTCCGGAATGGGGGTTCCCTATGCATAAAGGCACGTGAATTACACACAGATTGTTGGCTGTTTTCCCAGCTCGGAAATACAGACGCCGCTCAAATATTAATATTTCTCGGGGATTCTCCGGGACGGAGGTTCCATGCTCACAAAGGCACGTGAATTCAACCGCGGACAGACACGAAAACCTTGCTGTGTGTCGAGTGCAAAACGGACACGACTCGAATATATATATATATATATATATATATATATATATATATATATATAGGAGACTAGCGCCTTGTGCTCGCTCCGCGTCGCAATCCCATAGATGGATGGAGATTTGTATAAATAACTTGTTTGACTTGTTGGACTTGTTGGACTTGTTGGACTGGTTGGACTGGTTGGACTTGTTGGACTTGTTGGACTTGTTGGACTTGTTGGACTTGTTGGACTTGTTGGACTTGTTGGACTTGTTGGACTTGTTGGACTTGTTGGACTTGTTGGACTTGTTGGACTTGTTGGACTTGTTGGACTTGTTGGACTTGTTGGACTTGTTGGACTTGTTGGACTTGTTGGACTTGTTGGACTTGTTGGACTTGTTGGACTTGTTGGACTTGTTGGACTTGTTGGACTTGTTGGACTTGTTGGACTTGTTGGACTTGTTGGACTTGTTGGACTTGTTGGACTTGTTGGACTTGTTGGACTTGTTGGACTTGTTGGACTTGTTGGACTTGTTGGACTTGTTGGACTTGTTGGACTTGTTGGACTTGTTGGACTTGCTGGACTTGCT
Organism: Chirona hameri; assembly: GCA_036785665.1. Classification (NCBI taxonomy): domain Eukaryota; kingdom Metazoa; phylum Arthropoda; class Thecostraca; order Balanomorpha; family Balanidae; genus Chirona; species Chirona hameri. Next base: position 51,195 of record JAXIVJ010001074.1, on the reverse strand, counting down.
GGACTTGCTGGACTTGCTGGACTTGCTGGACTTGCTGGACTTGCTGGACTTGCTGGACTTGCTGGACTTGCTGGACTTGCTGGACTTGCTGGAGTTGCTGGAGTTGCTGGAGTTGCTGGAGTTGCTGGAGTTGCTGGAGTTGCTGGAGTTGCTGAAGTTGCTGAAGTTGCTGAAGTTGCTGAAGTTGCTGAAGTTGCTGAAGTTGCTGAAGTTGCTGAAGTTGCTGGACTTGTTGGACTTGTGTTCGCTCCGCGTTGTAATCCCATAGATTCGCAATTCCAATGGATGGATGGAGATTTGTATTTTTGTATTTGGCGGGCTTGCGGGGCTTGCGGGGCTTGCGGGACTTGCGGGGCTTGCGGGGCTTGCGGGGGCTTGCAGGGCTTGGAGAACTTGCGGGGCTTCCGTTTTTTTTACTTGTTTTGACTTGTTGGCCTTGTTGGCTTCGACTCTCGACTTTTTCGACCTTTTCAACTTTTGTCGTTTTATAATAAAAAAAAACGTTTTGACTGACTTGTGATTTTTTAAAAACTTTTCTTACTTTTTTAAACTTGTTTTACTTATTTTACTTTTTTACGTTTCGTACGTTTTTTTACTTTTTTACTTTTTGACTATTTCACTTTACTTTTTTTACTTCACCCCCAATCCATCTCGAACTCCAACCAACCCATCTCCCACACATGGCTGACGCTGCAAAAATATTAATATTTCTCCGGGATTCTCCGGGGTGGAGGCTGCCTGCTCACAAAGGCACGTGAGACACAGATTGTTGGATGTGTTTTTCTAGCGCGGAATCTCACGCACAGCTGACGCCGTTCAAATATTAATATTTCTCCGGGATCTCCTGGACGGAGGTTCCATGCTCACAAAGGCACGTGAATTCAACCGCGGACACACGGAAACCTTGCTGCGGTATGTGCAGCTACTGATACGCGCCGAGTTGCAGCGGCCCTGGACGGAGTTTGTGCCTTTTTGAGCGGGTTTGGAGGCCATTGTTGCATTGTTTGTTCGTACCCCCTCCCCCTCTCCCATCACCCCCTTCCACCAACACCCCTCCCTGCCCCTGTACCACATGGCCGGCCGGGACCTCGGCTCGGATTAAATTATCGGCAATCTCCTGGACGAAAGACTCCACCTCACTAACGCACGTGCTTAAAGGGAATAGGTCACCTTGAAAGTTGTCTTGAAGTTCAACCATTAGGTGCATCTTGAGTTCAAAACTATGAATATGACTGGTTTGGACAACTGATGGATATATGTGGAGAAAGAAGTAAGTTTCTCTTTCTATTTCACGAGAAATCGTACGATAGCAGCTGGCGTCGTGACCAGAGACTACGTGCCAGAGAGTGTACCTGCCTCCGGCGGCGCGGCGGCGAGCGTTCATTCCCCGATCGTGGCCCGGAACAGCGGGATTGAAATCGGGCCCACTAGTCCTGTGTCGAAATTACTTAACGTAGAGAGGTAATTCTTTCACCACAAACCATTTTTAGATCTGCGCTACAAATCTGCTATCTCAGTCCAAAACCCCATGTTAAAGGTGAACTATTCCCTTAAGCCCGCATTCCATTCGCGGATAGAGCCATTTTCCTTGCTGTGTTTTGGGTGCAAAACGGACACTACTCAAATAGATATATAGGAGGGATATAGGAGGGATATTCATATGAACTTCTAGATATCGTGGGTTCTGCTTCATTTCCGCTTCCCTAGAATGTTTTTTTAGGGAATAATAAACATAAAGCACGATAAATCTCAGCTATTTCACACACAAAAAAAAATTATCGTTGGGAAAACGAAGAAGAACAAAAGTTACCCTATATATTGGAATACAATTAACAGAATAATAGTTATATTTCTAAACATTCTTGTGTCAAAGGTGGCAGTCAGCTATGCCTTTTGTTCCTGAACATTTTGCTCTAGAATTCGAACGATTGTCGATATGTTCGTTCCCTTTCTATGCATGATTAGTACAAAAATTGCGTTGCTGAAAGCGAAAATCTGAAAAATTAGCACCATGACTTAAAAATGCCATCACAGGTCAGTGACCTGCCATGACCTGGGTATAATTTACGAGCACAAGGTGACATTAAACATGTTGATGACGCAAACACCCTTTTAGGTTAGAATGTGATCGCATTTCCTGGACTTATATCCAGAAACCGCTTAGGATGGCTGCAATGGCGAAAATGCCAACAAAAAAGGCAAATGAGCCGCCATTAGCATCATTTGCGGCAAAAACGGACTTCATTTTCGGAATCAGCATGAAACACGGAACCAGGAAAGCTAGGGTGCCAATTGATTCCTGACAAGTGCAAAATGAAACACCCTAGTCCACACTGACCATAGACGAGTGTGACCAGAATCTGTACGTGGGTCCACACTGACAATCGTGCTTTCTGGTGGGCAGCGTGACATTAATGTGTCTGCCTTAATTACCATTGAGACAAGTAGGGTGTTGTCCATGGCGAATGTATGTGTGACGCGATTTAACACCTACGCAATAAGTTTAAAGAAGATTGAGGGGATCTCAGCAAACGTTTTCTTTTAGTTCTTGTTTTAGCTTTAGTTACTTGTTACGTACTTGTTACTTGTAGAGAACGGACGTACTACAAGTACATCCGTCATCTACATAGGTGCGAGGCGATAGGTGCGAGGCACCTGACTTGCCTGCTCTTTGTTTCGCTCTTGATCGATGTATGTACTATGTATTGACGTTTCAAGTCGGGTTTGCAGCCATGCTTACTGCACAGACTGCTCAGTTATGGATATTTGTATTTATCTCTCCTCCAGTATAGTTGTATCTGCTATATCATATATTTAATTTGGTTGCCCTGTGCCGTGCCGTACCGTGCCGTGCCGTGCCGTGCCGTGCCGTACCGTACCGTGCCGTGCCGTGATGTGCTGTACCGTGCCGTGCCGTGCCGTGCCGTGCCGTGCCGTGCTGTATAGTACCGTACCGTGCCGTACCGTGCCGTACCGTGCCGTACCGTACCGTACCGTACCGTACCGTACCGTACCGTACCGTACCGTACCGTGCCGTGCCGTGCCGTGCCGTGCCGTGCCGTGCCGTGCCGTGCCGTGCCGTGCCGTGCCGTGCCGTGCCGTACCGTACCGTACCGTACCGTACCGTACCGTACCGTGCCGTGCCGTGCCGTGCCGTGCCGTACCGTGCCGTGCCGTGTCATACGTGCTGTGACAACCGGCCTGTGCTGTCGTCAGGTGCTGGCGCTCGCTGCGGGGTTACGGCGGACACCTGGCCAGCATGGCCAACAAGGTGGTGGCCGCCCTGGAGGCCGGTCCCAACTGCGAGCGGCTGCGCCAGCTGGTCGACCAGCTGCCCGAAGACGTCGGCGCCGCCTGGCGGACCTTCTGCGACGCGCAGCTGCGGCGTATCAACGAGCTCAACAGGGTAGGAGGCGGGCCGGGCCGGGCAGTGAGACGAGCCTGGCGTCCGATGGTGGGGGATGGCTCAACAGGGTAGGAGGCGGGCCGGACCTGGCAGTGAGACGAGCCTGGCGTCCGATGGTGGGGGATGGCTCAACAGGGTAGGAGGTGGGCCGGACCTGGCAGTGAGACGAGCCTGGCGTCCGATGGTGGGGGATGGCTCAACCGGGTAGGAGGCGGGCCGGACCTGGCAGTGAGACGAGCCTGGCGTCCGATGGTGGGGGATGGCTCAACAGGGTAGGAGGCGGGCCGGGCCTGGCAGTGAGACGAGCCTGGCGTCCGATGGTGGGGGATGGCTCAACAGGGTAGGAGGCGGGCCGGACCTGGCAGTGAGACGAGCCTGGCGTCCGATGGTGGGGGATGGCTCAACCGGGTAGGAGGCGGGCCGGACCTGGCAGTGAGACGAGCCTGGCGTCCGATGGTGGGGGATGGCTCAACAGGGTAGGAGGCGGGCCGGGCCTGGCAGTGAGACGAGCCTGGCGTCGGATGGTGGGGGAGGGCCCTGGCGGTATGGTATGGTGTGAGCCTGGCGTCGGATGGTGGGGAAGGGCCCTGGCGGTATGGTATGGTGTGAGCCTGGCGTCGGATGGTGGGGGATGGCCCTGGCGGTATGGCATGGTGTGAGCCTGGCGTCGGATGGTGGGGAAGGGCCCTGGCGGTATGGTATGGTGTGAGCCTGGCGTCGGATGGTGGGGAAGGGCCCTGGCGGTATGGTGTGAGCCTGGCGTCGGATGGTGGGGAAGGGCCCTGGCGGTATGGTATGGTGTGAGCCTGGCGTCGGATGGTGGAGGAGGGCCCTGGCGGTATGGTATGGTGTGAGCCTGGCGTCGGATGGTGGGGAAGGGCCCTGGCGGTATGGTATGGTGTGAGCCTGGCGTCGGATGGTGGGGGAGGGCCCTGGCGGTATGGTATGGTGTGAGCCTGGCGTCGGATGGTGGGGAAGGGCCCTGGCGGTATGGTATGGTGTGAGCCTGGCGTCGGATGGTGGGGGATGGCCCTGGCGGTATGGTATGGTGTGAGTATGCGGTCAGTCTGGGCACTGTGTGTTGGTGTTTCAATGAGGAGTGCAGTCCGTCCTGCCGACTGAGGTACTGTTTCAGTTTCAGTCTATTGACTGCCTGGTCGTTTCCGTGTACTGAGTAATTTTCAGATTGTGTCGGTGTGGTTCCGCCTGTTGCACTGGCTGCCTGTTCCGCCTGTTTCAGCCGGTGGTGATGCCGGACACCAGGCATGACTCCAGCAATGACTCTGACTTCCGCGGAGTCGAGTCACACCAGGCAGCTCTTCTGAAGGTAGGCGTTGACTGGCCGCCGGACGTCATTCTACGAACGTTCCCGTCTGACACTGTCAGACAGGTCAATACAACTGACACTCAGATAGGTCAATACAACTGACACTGCCAGACAGGTCAATACAACTGACACTGCCAGACAGGTCAATACAACTGACACTGCCAGACAGGTCAATACAACTGACACTGCCAGACAGTATACCGGCCAATACAACAACCAATAGTGACAGACATTATATTCAAGTTCGAATGTCTTACTTCAGAATGTGCTTACGATATGTTGATACATGTGCTGTTTTTATTGTATTTTGCCATCATTATCGTCCTGTTTGGTGGGTGTGGTGTGTGTACGTGGTTTGGTATGGTGCTGGCAGCGGCCGCTGGTTGTGGAGTGACGTGTGTTGGCCGTGTGTGACCTACTGTGGTGCTGTGTGGTGTGGTCTCCGCAGATGATCAGTGAGGTCTCGGACTGTGTGTTGGCCGTGTGTGACCTACTGTGGTGCTGTGTGGTGTGGTCTCCGCAGATGATCAGTGAGGGCTCGGCTGGCGGCCTGTCGGAGGCCTACGGACGAGCGGATGACGATTTCCGAGACCTCAGGTCAGTCCGGTGCTCTGGGGGGCGGGGGCGCACCTGCTGCCGTCTGGTGGCCGAGTGATGTACTACATGTGGGGCGAATCTGCCACTGCTCGACTGCTATCTGGTCTAATGTGACCTGAGTTCGCTTGCCTCGGCAGGCCTACTGATGCTGTTGTAGTGGCATTTTTGTATTTTGACACCTCCGTATTCCTGTGGCGTGTTACCATTACCGCTTACAACCGCCTATTTTTAATGTCTGCGTAAAATGTGAGATTGAGAAATTGGTACGTTAAGGTGTAGGCTTTAAGAGAAATGTTGCACCTCCACGGCTTGCCCTCTCCCTCTTCTCCCGCGGGCCTACTAACCCTCCCTGGCTGTGTCCCAGCTCCTAGGTGGGCCCGATACTGACCCCCTCCCCCCGCTGTGTGCCAGCTGCGGAGTGGGCCCGCTGGGCGCCGCTGGCCTGTTGTCGCTGACGGCGGAGGCCGAGGCACGGCCGGGTGCCGCCGAGCTGTTCGAACAGCAGTGCGCCGACCGACTGGGCGGCGGCTCGGCCGCGGCCGGCTGGCCGTCGCACGCGGCCGCCAGCTCGAGCAGCGACGAGGACGAGGATGAGGACGAGGACGAGGACGGCCGCCTGAGGATGGAGGTGGACATGAGCGATCCGTGGGCGTCGGCGCCCTCCGCCGCCGCCGCTGCCATGGACACCAACGTGTGGCAGTCGGCGCCGGCCGCCGACCTCAGCGCCGACCGTCACTGGGCCAACTTTGACGCGTTTGCTGCGCCGGCCGCCCGGCCGCCGTCGCCGCCGCTGCTGCCGGCGCCGGCCGCCGCGCTTGGTGAGTGCACCTGCAGAGAGACTGACACTGACAGAACGCAGCCGATGCGCGGCTCTGGTCGTGGTGGGCATTTCAAATAATTAACAATAGTTCGGGTCATCTGTATGCTAGTGCTCAAGCATATCGAGTTTGGGTTGCAGTTAGGTATTATACTTATTATAAATATAATGTCATCCTTACAGCTTGAAATTGGCAAACGTTGAACTTGAGAACAACTGGTCGTGTCTGGTCGTGTCTGGTCGTGTCTGGTCGTGTCTGGTCGTGTCTGGTCGTGTCTGGTGGTTGGTCGTGTCTGGTCGTGTCTGGTCGTGTTTGGTCGTGTTTGGTCGTGTTTGGTCGTGTTTGGTCGTGTTTGGTCGTGTTTGGTCGTGTCTGGTCGTGTCTGGTCGTGTCAGGTCGTGTGTTTGGTCGTGTTTGGTCGTGTCTGGTCGTGTCTGGTCGTGTCTGGTCGTGTCTGGTCGTGTCTGGTCGTGCCAGGTCGTGTGTTTGGTCGTGTTTGGTCGTGTCTGGTCGTGTCTGGTCGTGTCAGGTCGTGTCTGGTCGTGTCTGGTCGTGCCAGGTCGTGTCTGGTCGTGTCAGGTCGTGTCTGGTCGTGTCTGGTCGTGTCAGGTCGTGTGTTTGGTCGTGTTTGGTCGTGTCTGGTCGTGTCTGGTCGTGTCAGGTCGTGTGTTTGGTCGTGTTTGGTCGTGTTTGGTCGTGTCTGGTCGTGTCTGGTCGTGTCAGGTCGTGTGTTTGGTCGTGTTTGGTCGTGTCAGGTCGTGTCTGGTCGTGTCTGGTCGTGCCAGGTCGTGTCTGGTCGTGTCTGGTCGTGTTTGGTGTCTGGTCGTGTCTGGTCGTGTTTGGTCGTGTTTGGTCGTGTCTGGTCGTGTCTGGTCGTGTTTGGTCGTGTCTGGTCGTGTCTGGTCGTGTTTGGTCGTGTTTGGTCGTGTCAGGTCGTGTTTGGTCGTGTTTGGTCGTGTCTGGGCGTGTCTGGGCGTGTCTGGTCGTGTCTGGTCGTGTCTGGTCGTGTCTGGTCGTGTCTGGTCGTGTCAGGTCGTGTCTGGTCGTGTCTGGTCGTGTCTGGTCGTGTCTGGTCGTGTCTGGTCGTGTCAGGTCGTGTCTGGTCGTGTCTGGTCGTGTCTGGTCGTGTCTGGTCGTGTTTGGTGTCTGGTCGTGTCTGGTCGTGTCTGGTCGTGTTTGGTCGTGTCTGGTCGTGTCTGGTCGTGTCTGGTCGTGTTTGGTCGTGTTTGGTGTCTGGTCGTGTCTGGTCGTGTCGGGTCGTGTCTGGTCGTGTCTGGTGTTTGGTCGTGTCTGGTCGTGTCTGGTCGTGTTTGGTCGTGTTTGGTCGTGTCTGGTCGTGTCTGGTCGTGGCTGGTCGTGTCTGGTCGTGTTTGGTCGTGTTTGGTGTCTGGTCGTGTCTGGTGTTTGGTCGTGTCTGGTCGTGTCTGGTCGTGTCTGGTCGTGTTTGGTGTCTGGTCGTGTCTGGTCGTGTCTGGTCGTGTTTGGTGTCTGGTCGTGTCTGGTGTCTGGTCGTGTCTGGTCGTGTTTGGTCGTGTTTGGTCGTGTTTGGTCGTGCCAGGTCGTGTCTGGTCGTGTCTGGTCGTGTCTGGTGTCTGGTCGTGTCTGGTCGTGTCTGGTCGTGTTTGGTCGTGTTTGGTCGTGTCTGGTCGTGTCTGGTCGTGTCTGGTCGTGTTTGGTCGTGTTTGGTCGTGTTTGGTCGTGTCTGGTCGTGTCTGGTCGTGTCTAGTTAGGTCTGTCTGCGTCCGTCTCTGTCTTGTTGGCATCTGTTCAGTGTCGGCGGTGACTGAGCGCGGTGCCGGGCCGCTGGTCTCGCCGGCAGGTGTCAGCCCTGACTCCCAGACGTCCCAGGGCATCGCCCCTCCGCGGCCGCCGGGCAGCGCGTCTCCTCACTTCCCACTGGACTTCAGAAGCGCCGCCGCCTTCGGTGAGAGACGATCAGACAGTGTATCACGCCGGCTGATCGGGGAGGCTGACAGACAGTGTGTGGGACAGGTTGTGTGTCAGGGTACAGACAGACAGTGTATCACGCCGGCTGATCGGGGAGGCTGACAGACAGTGTGTGGGACAGGTTGTGTGTCAGGGTACATACAGACAGTGTATCACGCCGGCTGATCGGGGAGGCTGACAGACAGTGTGTGGGACAGGTTGTGTGTCAGGGTACAGACAGACAGTGTATCACGCCGGCTGATCGGGGAGGCTGACAGACAGTGTGTGGGACAGGTTGTGTGTCAGGGTACAGACAGACTGTGTATCACGCCGGCTGATCGGGGAGGCTGACAGACAGTGTGTGGGACAGGTTGTGTGTCAGGGTACAGACGATCAGACAGTGTATCACGCCGGCTGATCGGGGAGGCTGACAGACAGTGTGTGGGACAGGTTGTGTGTCAGGGTACAGACAGACTGTGTATCACGCCGGCTGATCGGGGAGGCTGACAGACAGTGTGTGGCACAGGTTGTGTGTCAGGGTACAGACAGACAGTGTATCACGCCGGCTGATCGGGGAGGCTGACAGACAGTGTGTGGGACAGGTTGTGTGTCAGGGTACAGACAGACAGTGTATCACGCCGGCTGATCGGGGAGGCTGACAGACAGTGTGTGGGACAGGTTGTGTGTCAGGGTACAGACAGACTGTGTATCACGCCGGCTGATCGGGGAGGCTGACAGACAGTGTGTGGCACAGGTTGTGTGTCAGGGTACAGACAGACAGTGTATCACGCCGGCTGATCGGGGAGGCTGACAGACAGTGTGTGGGACAGGTTGTGTGTCAGGGTACAGACAGACAGTGTATCACGCCGGCTGATCGGGGAGGCTGACAGACAGTGTGTGGCACAGGTTGTGTGTCAGGGTACAGACAGACAGTGTATCACGCCGGCTGATCGGGGAGGCTGACAGACAGTGTGTGGGACAGGTTGTGTGTCAGGGTACAGACAGACAGTGTATCACGCCGGCTGATCGGGGAGGCTGACAGACAGTGTGTGGCACATGTTGTGTGTCAGGGTACAGACAGACAGTGTATCACGCCGGCTGATCGGGGAGGCTGACAGACAGTGTGTGGGACAGGTTGTGTGTCAGGGTACAGACAGACAGTGTATCACGCCGGCTGATCGGGGAGGCTGACAGACAGTGTGTGGGACAGGTTGTGTGTCAGGGTACAGACAGACAGTGTATCACGCCGGCTGATCGGGGAGGCTGACAGACAGTGTGTGGCACAGGTTGTGTGTCAGGGTACAGACAGACAGTGTATCACGCCGGCTGATCGGGGAGGCCAGACAGTGTGTGGGACAGGTTGTGTGTCAGGGTACAGACAGACAGTGTATCACGCCGGCTGATCGGGGAGGCTGACAGACAGTGTGTGGGACAGGTTGTGTGTCAGGGTACAGACAGACTGTGTATCACGCCGGCTGATCGGGGAGGCTGACAGACAGTGTGTGGGACAGGTTGTGTGTCAGGGTACAGACAGACAGTGTATCACGCCGGCTGATCGGGGAGGCTGACAGACAGTGTGTGGGACAGGTTGTGTGTCAGGGTACAGACAGACAGTGTATCACGCCGGCTGATCGGGGAGGCTGACAGACAGTGTGTGGGACAGGTTGTGTGTCAGGGTACAGACAGACAGACAGTGTATCACGCCGGCTGATCGGGGAGGCTGACAGACAGTGTGTGGGACAGGTTGTGTGTCAGGGTACAGACAGACAGACAGTGTATCACGCCGGCTGATCGGGGAGGCTGACAGACAGTGTGTGGGACAGGTTGTGTGTCAGGGTACAGACAGACAGACAGTGTATCACGCCGGCTGATCGGGGAGGCTGACAGACAGTGTGTGGGACAGGTTGTGTGTCAGGGTACAGACAGACAGTGTATCACGCCGGCTGATCGGGGAGGCTGACAGACAGTGTGTGGGACAGGGTGTGTGTCAGGGTACAGACAGACAGTGTATCAACAGTGTATCACGCCGGCTGATCGGGGAGGCTGACAGACAGTGTGTGGGACAGGTTGTGTGTCAGGGTACAGACAGACAGTGTATCACGCCGGCTGATCGGGGAGGCTGACAGACAGTGTGTGGGACAGGTTGTGTGTCAGGGTACAGACAGACAGTGTATCACGCCGGCTGATCGGGGAGGCTGACAGACAGTGTGTGGGACAGGTTGTGTGTCAGGGTACAGACAGACAGTGTATCACGCCGGCTGATCGGGGAGGCTGACAGACAGTGTGTGGGACAGGTTGTGTGTCAGGGTACAGACAGACAGTGTATCACGCCGGCTGATCGGGGAGGCTGACAGACAGTGTGTGGCACAGGTTGTGTGTCAGGGTACAGACAGACAGTGTATCACGCCGGCTAATCGGGGAGGCTGACAGACAGTGTGTGGGACAGGTTGTGTGTCAGGGTACAGACAGACAGTGTATCACGCCGGCTGATCGGAGAGGCTGACAGACAGTGTGTGGCACAGGTTGTGTGTCAGGGTACAGACAGACTGTGTATCACGCCGGCTGATCGGGGAGGCTGACAGACAGTGTGTGGGACAGGTTGTGTGTCAGGGTACAGACAGACAGTGTATCACGCCGGCTGATCGGGGAGGCTGACAGACAGTGTGTGGCACAGGTTGTGTGTCAGGGTACAGACAGACAGTGTATCACGCCGGCTGATCGGGGAGGCTGACAGACAGTGTGTGGGACAGGTTGTGTGTCAGGGTACAGACAGACAGACAGTGTATCACGCCGGCTGATCGGGGAGGCTGACAGACAGTGTGTGGGACAGGTTGTGTGTCAGGGTACAGACAGACAGTGTATCACGCCGGCTGATCGGGGAGGCTGACAGACAGTGTGTGGGACAGGTTGTGTGTCAGGGTACAGACTAGACAGTGTATCACGCCGGCTGATCGGGGAGGCTGACAGACAGTGTGTGGGACAGGTTGTGTGTCAGGGTACAGACAGACAGTGTATCACGCCGGCTGATCGGGGAGGCTGACAGACAGTGTGTGGGACAGGTTGTGTGTCAGGGTACAGACAGACAGTGTATCACGCCGGCTGATCGGGGAGGCTGACAGACAGTGTGTGGGACAGGTTGTGTGTCAGGGTACAGACAGACAGTGTATCACGCCGGCTGATCGGGGAGGCTGACAGACAGTGTGTGGGACAGGTTGTGTGTCAGGGTACAGACAGACAGTGTATCACGCCGGCTGATCGGGGAGGCTGACAGACAGTGTGTGGGACAGGTTGTGTGTCAGGGTACAGACAGACAGTGTATCACGCCGGCTGATCGGGGAGGCTGACAGACAGTGTGTGGGACAGGTTGTGTGTCAGGGTACAGACAGACAGACAGTGTATCACGCCGGCTGATCGGGGAGGCTGACAGACAGTGTGTGGGACAGGTTGTGTGTCAGGGTACAGACAGACAGTATCACGCCGGCTGATCGGGGAGGCTGACAGACAGTGTGTGGGACAGGTTGTGTGTCAGGGTACAGACAGACAGTGTATCACGCCGGCTGATCGGGGAGGCTGACAGACAGTGTGTGGGACAGGTTGTGTGTCAGGGTACAGACAGACAGACAGTGTATCACGCCGGCTGATCGGGGAGGCTGACAGACAGTGTGTGGGACAGGTTGTGTGTCAGGGTACAGACAGACAGTGTATCACGCCGGCTGATCGGGGAGGCTGACAGACAGTGTGTGGGACAGGTTGTGTGTCAGGGTACAGACAGACAGTGTATCACGCCGGCTGATCGGGGAGGCTGACACAGTGTGTGGGACAGGTTGTGTGTCAGGGTACAGACGATCAGACTGTGTATCACGCCGGCTGATCGGGGAGGCTGACAGACAGTGTGTGGGACAGGTTGTGTGTCAGGGTACAGACAGACAGTGTATCACGCCGGCTGATCGGGGAGGCTGACAGACAGTGTGTGGGACAGGTTGTGTGTCAGGGTACAGACAGACAGTGTATCACGCCGGCTGATCGGGGAGGCTGACAGACAGTGTGTGGGACAGGTTGTGTGTCAGGGTACAGACAGACAGTGTATCACGCCGGCTGATCGGGGAGGCTGACAGACAGTGTGTGGGACAGGTTGTGTGTCAGGGTACAGACAGACAGACAGTGTATCACGCCGGCTGATCGGGGAGGCTGACAGACAGTGTGTGGCACAGGTTGTGTGTCAGGGTACAGACAGACAGTGTATCACGCCGGCTGATCGGGGAGGCTGACAGACAGTGTGTGGGACAGGTTGTGTGTCAGGGTACAGACAGACAGACAGTGTATCACGCCGGCTGATCGGGGAGGCTGACAGACAGTGTGTGGGACAGGTTGTGTGTCAGGGTACAGACAGACAGTGTATCACGCCGGCTGATCGGAGAGGCTGACAGACAGTGTGTGGGACAGGTTGTGTGTCAGGGTACAGACAGACAGACAGTGTATCACGCCGGCTGATCGGGGAGGCTGACAGACAGTGTGTGGGACATGTTGTGTGTCAGGGTACAGACAGACAGTGTATCACGCCGGCTGATCGGGGAGGCTGACAGACAGTGTGTGGGACAGGTTGTGTGTCAGGGTACAGACAGACAGACAGTGTATCACGCCGGCTGATCGGGGAGACTGACAGACAGTGTGTGGGACAGGTTGTGTGTCAGGGTACAGACAGACAGTGTATCACGCCGGCTGATCGGGGAGGCTGACAGACAGTGTGTGGGACAGGTTGTGTGTCAGGGTACAGACAGACTGTGTATCACGCCGGCTGATCGGAGAGGCTGACAGACAGTGTGTGGGACAGGTTGTGTGTCAGGGTACAGACAGACAGTGTATCACGCCGGCTGATCGGGGAGGCTGACAGACAGTGTGCGGGACAGGTTGTGTGTCAGGGTACAGACAGACAGACAGTGTATCACGCCGGCTGATCGGGGAGGCTGACAGACAGTGTGTGGGACAGGTTGTGTGTCAGGGTACAGACAGACAGACAGTGTATCACGCCGGCTGATCGGGGAGGCTGACAGACAGTGTGTGGGACAGGTTGTGTGTCAGGGTACAGACAGACTGTGTATCACGCCGGCTGATCGGAGAGGCTGACAGACAGTGTGTGGGACAGGTTGTGTGTCAGGGTACAGACAGACAGTGTATCACGCCGGCTGATCGGGGAGGCTGACAGACAGTGTGTGGGACAGGTTGTGTGTCAGGGTACAGACAGACAGTGTATCACGCCGGCTGATCGGGGAGGCTGACAGACAGTGTGTGGGACAGGTTGTGTGTCAGGGTACAGACAGACTGTGTATCACGCCGGCTGATCGGAGAGGCTGACAGACAGTGTGTGGGACAGGTTGTGTGTCAGGGTACAGACAGACAGTGTATCACGCCGGCTGATCGGGGAGGCTGACAGACAGTGTGTGGGACAGGTTGTGTGTCAGGGTACAGACAGACAGACAGTGTATCACGCCGGCTGATCGGGGAGGCTGACAGACAGTGTGTGGGACAGGTTGTGTGTCAGGGTACAGACAGACAGACAGTGTATCACGCCGGCTGATCGGGGAGGCTGACAGACAGTGTGTGGCACAGGTTGTGTGTCAGGGTACAGACAGACAGTGTATCACGCCGGCTGATCGGGGAGGCTGACAGACAGTGTGTGGCACAGGTTGTGTGTCAGGGTACAGACAGACAGTGTATCACGCCGGCTGATCGGGGAGGCTGACAGACAGTGTGTGGGACAGGTTGTGTGTCAGGGTACAGACAGACAGTGTATCACGCCGGCTGATCGGGGAGGCTGACAGACAGTGTGTGGGACAGGGTGTGTGTCAGGGTACAGACAGACAGTGTATCACGCCGGCTGATCGGGGAGGCTGACAGACAGTGTGTGGGACAGGTTGTGTGTCAGGGTACAGACAGACAGTGTATCACGCCGGCTGATCGGGGAGGCTGACAGACAGTGTGTGGGACAGGTTGTGTGTCAGGGTACAGACAGACAGTGTATCACGCCGGCTGATCGGGGAGGCTGACAGACAGTGTGTGGGACAGGTTGTGTGTCAGGGTACAGACAGACAGTGTATCACGCCGGCTGATCGGGGAGGCTGACAGACAGTGTGTGGGACAGGTTGTGTGTCAGGGTACAGACAGACAGTGTATCACGCCGGCTGATCGGGGAGGCTGACAGACAGTGTGTGGCACAGGTTGTGTGTCAGGGTAATGACAGACAGTGTATCACGCCGGCTGATCGGGAGGCTGAAGACTAGTTGTGGACAGGTTGTGTGTCAGGGTGTCAGACAGACAGTGTATAACCGCAGCGTGTTCGGGAGGCTGACTTGACAGGTGTGGACAGTGGTGTCAGGACGAGACAGTGTATCACGCGGCTGATCGGAGAGCTGACAGACAGTGTGTGGCACAGGTTGTGGTGTCAGGGTACAGACAGACAGTGTGATCCACGCCGGCTGATGAGGGAGGCTGACAGACAGTGTGTGGACAGGTTGTGTGTCAGGTACAGACAGACAGTGTATACGCCGGTGATCGGTGAGGCTGACAGACAGTGGTGTGGCAAGGTTGTGTGTCATGGGTACAGACAGACAGTGTATCACGACCTGATAGGGAGGCTGACAGAAGTGGTGGGACAGGTTTGTGTGTCGGGTACTGACAGACAGACAGTGTATCACGCCGGCTGATCGGGGAGGCTGACAGACAGTGTGTGGCACAGGTTGTGTGTCAGGGTACAGACAGACAGTGTATCACGCCGGCTGATCGGGGAGGCTGACAGACAGTGTGTGGGACAGGTTGTGTGTCAGGGTACAGACAGACAGACTGTGTATCACGCCGGCTGATCGGGGAGGCTGACAGACAGTGTGTGGGTCAGGTTGTGTGTCAGGGTACAGACAGACAGTGTATCACGCCGGCTGATCGGGGAGGCTGACAGACAGTGTGTGGGACAGGTTGTGTGTCAGGGTACAGACAGACAGACAGTGTATCACGCCGGCTGATCGGGGAGGCTGACAGACAGTGTGTGGCACAGGTTGTGTGTCAGGGTACAGACAGACAGTGTATCACGCCGGCTGATCGGGGAGGCTGACAGACAGTGTGTGGGACAGGTTGTGTGTCAGGGTACAGACAGACAGACTGTGTATCACGCCGGCTGATCGGGGAGGCTGACAGACAGTGTGTGGGACAGGTTGTGTGTCAGGGTACAGACAGACAGTGTATCACGCCGGCTGATCGGGGAGGCTGACAGACAGTGTGTGGGACAGGTTGTGTGTCAGGGTGCAGACAGACAGTGTATCACGCCGGCTGATCGGGGAGGCTGACAGACAGTGTGTGGGACAGGTTGTGTGTCAGGGTACAGACAGACAGTGTATCACGCCGGCTGATCGGGGAGGCTGACAGACAGTGTGTGGGACAGGTTGTGTCAGGGTACAGACGATCAGACAGTGTATCACGCCGGCTGATCGGGGAGGCTGACAGACAGTGTGTGGGACAGGTTGTGTGTCAGGGTACAGACAGACAGTGTATCACGCCGGCTGATCGGGGAGGCTGACAGACAGTGTGTGGGACAGGTTGTGTGTCAGGGTACAGACGATCAGACTGTGTATCACGCCGGCTGATCGGGGAGGCTGACAGACAGTGTGTGGGACAGGTTGTGTGTCAGGGTACAGACAGACAGTGTATCACGCCGGCTGATCGGGGAGGCTGACAGACAGTGTGTGGGACAGGTTGTGTGTCAGGGTACAGACAGACAGTGTATCACGCCGGCTGATCGGGGAGGCTGACAGACAGTGTGTGGGACAGGTTGTGTGTCAGGGTACAGACAGACAGTGTATCACGCCGGCTGATCGGGGAGGCTGACAGACAGTGTGTGGGACAGGTTGTGTGTCAGGGTACAGACGATCAGACAGTGTATCACGCCGGCTGATCGGGGAGGCTGACAGACAGTGTGTGGGACAGGTTGTGTGTCAGGGTACAGACAGACAGTGTATCACGCCGGCTGATCGGGGAGGCTGACAGACAGTGTGTGGGACAGGTTGTGTGTCAGGGTACAGACGATCAGACTGTGTATCACGCCGGCTGATCGGGGAGGCTGACAGACAGTGTGTGGGACAGGTTGTGTGTCAGGGTACAGACAGACAGTGTATCACGCCGGCTGATCGGGGAGGCTGACAGACAGTGTGTGGGACAGGTTGTGTGTCAGGGTACAGACAGACAGTGTATCACGCCGGCTGATCGGGGAGGCTGACAGACAGTGTGTGGGACAGGTTGTGTGTCAGGGTACAGACAGACAGTGTATCACGCCGGCTGATCGGGGAGGCTGACAGACAGTGTGTGGGACAGGTTGTGTGTCAGGGTACAGACAGACAGTGTATCACGCCGGCTGATCGGGGAGGCTGACAGACAGTGTGTGGGACAGGTTGTGTGTCAGGGTACAGACAGACAGTGTATCACGCCGGCTGATCGGGGAGGCTGACAGACAGTGTGTGGGACAGGTTGTGTGTCAGGGTACAGACAGACAGACAGTGTATCACGCCGGCTGATCGGGGAGGCTGACAGACAGTGTGTGGGACAGGTTGTGTGTCAGGGTACAGACAGACAGACAGTGTATCACGTCGGCTGATCGGGGAGGCTGACAGACAGTGTGTGGGACAGGTTGTGTGTCAGGGTACAGACAGACAGTGTATCACGCCGGCTGATCGGAGAGGCTGACAGACAGTGTGTGGGACAGGTTGTGTGTCAGGGTACAGACAGACAGACAGTGTATCACGCCGGCTGATCGGGGAGGCTGACAGACAGTGTGTGGGACAGGTTGTGTGTCAGGGTACAGACAGACAGTGTATCACGCCGGCTGATCGGGGAGGCTGACAGACAGTGTGTGGGACAGGTTGTGTGTCAGGGTACAGACAGACAGACAGTGTATCACGCCGGCTGATCGGGGAGGCTGACAGACAGTGTGTGGGACAGGTTGTGTGTCAGGGTACAGACAGACAGTGTATCACGCCGGCTGATCGGGGAGGCTGACAGACAGTGTGTGGGACAGGTTGTGTGTCAGGGTACAGACAGACTGTGTATCACGCCGGCTGATCGGAGAGGCTGACAGACAGTGTGTGGGACAGGTTGTGTGTCAGGGTACAGACAGACAGTGTATCACGCCGGCTGATCGGGGAGGCTGACAGACAGTGTGTGGGACAGGTTGTGTGTCAGGGTACAGACAGACAGACAGTGTATCACGCCGGCTGATCGGGGAGGCTGACAGACAGTGTGTGGGACAGGTTGTGTGTCAGGGTACAGACAGACAGACAGTGTATCACGCCGGCTGATCGGGGAGGCTGACAGACAGTGTGTGGGACAGGTTGTGTGTCAGGGTACAGACAGACTGTGTATCACGCCGGCTGATCGGAGAGGCTGACAGACAGTGTGTGGGACAGGTTGTGTGTCAGGGTACAGACAGACAGTGTATCACGCCGGCTGATCGGGGAGGCTGACAGACAGTGTGTGGGACAGGTTGTGTGTCAGGGTACAGACAGACAGTGTATCACGCCGGCTGATCGGGGAGGCTGACAGACAGTGTGTGGGACAGGTTGTGTGTCAGGGTACAGACAGACAGACAGTGTATCACGCCGGCTGATCGGGGAGGCTGACAGACAGTGTGTGGGACAGGTTGTGTGTCAGGGTACAGACAGACAGTGTATCACGCCGGCTGATCGGGGAGGCTGACAGACAGTGTGTGGGACAGGTTGTGTGTCAGGGTACAGACAGACAGTGTATCACGCCGGCTGATCGGGGAGGCTGACAGACAGTGTGTGGGACAGGTTGTGTGTCAGGGTACAGACAGACAGTGTATCACGCCGGCTGATCGGGGAGGCTGACAGACAGTGTGTGGGACAGGTTGTGTGTCAGGGTACAGACAGACTGTGTGCAGTTGGTGAGGAGATTGTGTGGCCCGAGGTGTCACGGAGTTACGGTGTTTCAGTGCCGGAGCCGGAGCCGGCGCCGATGGTGAGCTCCCCGCCGCGTCCGGACCCGAGCCCGGTGGCGGAGCCGGCACTAGTTACCTCCGACAGACTAACCGGGGACCAGAGGTGAGACCACTTATCATCACCCGGCGGCGGAGCCGGCACTAGTTACCTCCGACAGACTAACCGGGGACCAGAGGTGAGACCACTTATCATCACCCGGCGGCGGAGCCGGCACTAGTTACCTCGGACAGACTAACCGGGGACCAGAGGTGAGACCACTTATCATCATCCGGCGGCGAAGCCGGTACTAGTTACCTCCGACAGACTAACCGGGGACCAGAGGTGATACCACTTATCATCACCCGGCGGCGAAGCCGGCACTAGTTACCTCCGACAGACTAACCGGGGACCAGAGGTGATACCACTTATCATTGGCATCAGAAAGACCGTCATGTAGAAGTCATGGTCTGTCTGTGTTTTGCTCTGCGTACGAGATAGACATAGACATAGACGTATATTTGGGCCATCCACAATGAACTTGTGGCTATTAGAGCCCATCGTCATCGAATAACCAAAAATAGACAGTGGGAGTCAGAGGTGGCATACATACCAGTAAGGCGCCGTAGTTGGCGATGAACGAGCGAGCGCGAAATAAATGTATGGTAAATTTCAACCCGATCGGGCAAGTAGTTCCTGAGATACAAAAAAGGTGCGCACGTGCAGAGGCACCCCACCCATGACTTGTGGGTAGGCGGCGGCGGAGGGATCCCTAACCACACTCCAAATTTGAACACAATCGGCTCAGCCGTTCCTGAGATATAGAATAGGGGTGTGCACGTGCGCACGTGCAGAGGCACCCCACCCTGACTTGTGGAAAGGCAACGGCTGAGAGGTCCCTAACCACACACCAAATTAGAACGCAATCGGGTCAGCCGTTCCTGAGATATAAAATAGGGGTGTGCACGTGCGCACGTGCAGAGGCACCCCACCCCTGACTTGTGGAAAATTGGCGGCTGAGGGGTCCCTAACCACACACCAAATTTGCACACAATCGGCTCAGACGTTGCAGAGCTTTTGCGAGAAAACACTTTTCAACACCCCTCACGCGGCACGCGCCACGCGCAGTGGTAGTCACCTGCATGAGTCGGCACCGGTCTCAAACAGGGTAGGTTGGATGGGGCTGCTCAGCAAATAATTCAGCTTGTCAATCGGACGTGTGGTTGCAGAGATATGAGCTTCTCAAAAGCGTCGCCGCGGGTCGGGTCGGGTCGGGTCGGGTCGGGTCGGGTCGGGTCGGGTCGGGCCGGGCCGGGCCGGGCCGGGCCGGGCCGGGCCGGGCCGGGCCGGGCCGCTAATATTCAGATTGTTCCCATATACCAGTAAGGCGCCGTAGTTGGTGATGAACGAGCGAGCGCGAAATAAATGTATGGTGAATTTCAACCCGATCGGGCAAGTAGTTCCTGAGATACAAAAAAGGTGCGCACGTGCAGAGGCACCTCACCTATGACTTGTGGGTAGGCGGCGGCGGATGGGTCCCTAACCACACACCAAATTTGAACACAATCGGCTCTGCCGTTCCTGAGATATAGAATAGGGGTGTGCACGTGCGCGCGTGCAGAGGCACTCCACCCCTCACTTGTGGAAAGGCAACGGCTGAGAGGTCCCTAACCACACACTAAATTAGAACGCAATCGGTTCAGCCGTTCCTGAGATATAAAATAGGGGTGTGCACGTGCGCACGTGCAGAGACACCCCACCTCTGACTTGTGGAAAATTGGCGGCTGAGGTGTCCCTAACCACACACCAAATTTGCACACACTCAACTCAGCCGTTGCAGAGTTTTTGCGAGAAAACACTTTTCCAACACCCCTCACGCGGCACGCGGCACGCGCAGTGGTAGTCACCCACATGAGTCGGCTCTGGTCTCAAACAGGGTAGGTTGGATGGGGCTGCTCAGCAAAGAAGTCAGCTTGTCAATCGGAAGCATGGTTGCAAAGATATGAGCTTCTCAAAAGCGTCGCCACGGGTCGGGTCGGGCCGGGCCGCTCATATTCAGATTTTCCCCATATACCACGGAAAGACGAGCGAGCGCTTCGCGCTCGCTCGTAACAATACAAACATTCATCGCGCAAGCACAGGTCCGGTCAACGTCTTATGCCCCAAATGGCGCCGGCAACATATGTCGCTTCAGTGCACGCCGGAAGGGCGCGACAGGTAGCCGCTTCAGGTCATCTGGCACCTCGTTTTTCAGTGAGGTCCCGCGGGACAGGAAGCGTCGTTTTCCCATCTCAGTTCGGGGCAGTGTCACAGGATTGCACAATTTGGGTGGAAAACGACACCCTGTGGGTAATATTTGTCCACTCTTTTCCAGTTTTCCACTCCCTAAATCAATATGCATTGGATAACTATAACTCTGACACTGATATTACTCATGCTAATATTAAACTGAATATTAACCGCAAACTCCTCAGGTCCTTAACTGATCACAGCACAATCTTACTGCATCATCAGACACTCCGCAGCAGCACACAGGACTGGCACTGCGGTGGTAGGTGGGGCGGGCGAGGAGCGCCGGCGCCAGGTACACAGGACTGGCACTGCGGTGGTAGGTGGGGCGGGCGAGGAGCGCCGGCGCCAGGCACACAGGACTGGCACTGCGGTGGTAGGTGGGGCGGGCGAGGAGCGCCAGGCACACAGGACTGGCACTGCGGTGGTAGGCGGGGCGGGCGAGGAGCGCCGGCGCCAGGCACACAGGACTGGCACTGCGGTGGTAGGCGGGGCGGGCGAGCAGCGCCGGCGCCAGGCACACAGGACTGGCACTGCGGTGGTAGGTGGGGCGGGCGAGGAGCGCCGGCGCCAGGTACACAGGACTGGCACTGCGGTGGTAGGTGGGGCGGGCGAGGAGCGCCAGGCACACAGGACTGGCACTGCGGTGGTAGGCGGGGCGGGCGAGCAGCGCCGGCGCCGCGTCCGACCTGATATGACACGGCGCCCAGACGGGAGCGGCGCCCAGACCAGTGCTATTGCCGGACCGGTGACTGTGGTGGTGTGAGGCGCCTGGTTGGGCCGGCCTGTGGACCGCCGTCTCCGTGTGACTGTGTTGGTGTGAGGCGCCTGGTTGGGCCGGCCTGTGGACCGCCGTCTCCGTGTGACTGTGGTGGTGTGAGGCGCCTGGTTGGGCCGGCCTGTGGACCGCCGTCTCCGTGTGACTGTGGTGGTGTGAGGCGCCTGGTTGGGCTGGCCTGTGGACCGCCGTCTCCGTGTGACTGTGGTGGTGTGAGGCGCCTGGTTGGGCCGGCCTGTGGACCGCCGTCTCCGTGTGACTGTGGTGGTGTGAGGCGCCTGGTTGGGCCGGCCTGTGGACCGCCGTCTCCGTGTGACTGTGTTGGTGTGAGGCGCCTGGTTGGGCCGGCCTGTGGACCGCCGTCTCCGTGTACTGTGGTGGTGTGAGGCGCCTGTGGACCGCCGTCTCCGTGTGACTGTGGTGGTGTGAGGCGCCTGTTTGGGCCGGCCTGTGGACCGCCGTCTCCGTGTGACTGTGGTGGTGTGAGGCGCCTGGTTGGGCCGGCCTGTGGACCGCCGTCTCCGTGTGACTGTGGTGGTGTGAGGCGCCTGGTTGGGCCGGCCTGTGGACCGCCGTCTCCGTGTGACTGTGGTGGTGTGAGGCGCCTGTGGACCGCCGTCTCCGTGTGACTGTGGTGGTGTGAGGCGCCTGTTTGGGCTGGCCTGTTTGGACCGCCGTCTCCGTGTGACTGTGGTGGTGTGAGGCGCCTGTGGACCGCCGTCTCCGTGTGACTGTGGTGGTGTGAGGCGCCTGTGGACCGCCGTCTCCGTGTGACTGTGGTGGTGTGAGGCGCCTGGTTGGGCCGGCCTGTAGACCGCCGTCTCCGTGTGACTGTGGTGGTGTGAGGCGCCTGTGGACCGCCGGCTCCGTGTGACTGTGGTGGTGTGAGGCGCCTGTTTGGGCTGGCCTGTTTGGACCGCCGTCTCCGTGTGACTGTGGTGGTGTGAGGCGCCTGTTTGGACCGGCCTGTGGACCGCCGTCTCCGTGTGACTGTGTTGGTGTGAGGCGCCTGTTTGGGCCGGCCTGTGGACCGCCGTCTCCGTGTGACTGTGGTGGTGTGAGGCGCCTGTGGACCGCCGTCTCCGTGTGACTGTGGTGGTGTGAGGCGCCTGGTTGGGCCGGCCTGTGGACCGCCGTCTCCGTGTGACTGTGGTGGTGTGAGGCGCCTGTTTGGGCTGGCCTGTTTGGACCGCCGTCTCCGTGTGACTGTGGTGGTGTGAGGCGCCTGTTTGGGCTGGCCTGTTTGGACCGCCGTCTCCGTGTGACTGTGGTGGTGTGAGGCGCCTGTGGACCGCCGTCTCCGTGTGACTGGTGGTGTGAGGCGCCTGGTTGGGCCGGCCTGTGGACCGCCGTCTCCGTGTGACTGTGGTGGTGTGAGGCGCCTGGTTGGGCCGGCCTGTGGACCGCCGTCTCCGTGTGACTGTGGTGGTGTGAGGCGCCTGTGGACCGCCGTCTCCGTGTGACTGGTGGTGTGAGGCGCCTGGTTGGGCCGGCCTGTGGACCGCCGTCTCCGTGTGACTGTGGTGGTGTGAGGCGCCTGGTTGGGCCGGCCTGTGGACCGCCGTCTCCGTGTGACTGTGGTGGTGTGAGGCGCCTGTGGACCGCCGTCTCCGTGTGACTGTGGTGGTGTGAGGCGCCTGGTTGGGCCGGCCTGTGGACCGCCGTCTCCGTGTGACTGTGGTGGTGTGAGGCGCCTGTTTGGGCCGGCCTGTGGACCGCCGTCTCCGTGTGACTGTGGTGGTGTGAGGCGCCTGGTTGGGCTGGCCTGTGGACCGCCGTCTCCGTGTGACTGTGGTGGTGTGAGGCGCCTGGTTGGGCCGGTCTGTGGACCGCCGTCTCCGTGTGACTGTGGTGGTGTGAGGCGCCTGTGGACCGCCGTCTCCGTGTGACTGTGGTGGTGTGAGGCGCCTGGTTGGGCCGGCCTGTGGACCGCCGTCTCCGTGTGACTGTGGTGGTGTGAGGTGCCTGGTTGGGCCGGCCTGTGGACCGCCGTCTCCGTGTGACTGTGGTGGTGTGAGGCGCCTGTTTGGGTCGGCCTGTGGACCGCCGTCTCCGTGTCGGCCGCCCTGTCGGCTGACGATGGTTCCGTGCTGTTCCAGCGGAACGTCAGATGGCGCTGCTGTAGCGCCGTCCGAATCGAGCAGCGCCGCCAGCCCGGCCAGCCCCGACATGGACGCCAGGTACAGACACCTACTACGGTCTGATTTGATTACAGCAGTATACTGTGTCTTCAGCGAACTACTGTGAACGCTCTGATATACCAGTATACTGTGTCCTCAGCGAACTACTGTGAACGCTCTGATATACCAGTATACTGCTGCCCTCAGCAAACTACTGTGAACGCTCTGATATACCAGTATACTGCTGCCCTCAGCAAACTACTGTGAACGCTCTGATATACCAGTATACTGCTGCCCTCAGCAAACTACTGTGAACTAGAGGTGCAGAAAACTGGTCCCGGCGTCACAGCGCTGTGACTAAATCAGTTTCACGGTGGCACTAAGCCGGGACTAGGTCAGGTCAAATGAGATCAAGCCGTGACCTTATCATACTAAAGACTAAATCAGGCGCATGTTCCAATTTCCAAAGTCCAAACATTTTGATTGAAGCAATTGTTACAGCTGTTCATTTTGTTTGTATTCTATTTCTGAGTCACTACTCACTACTCAATATATCAGTCAACACTAAAGATTGACACTTTGTATCACCTATAAACTTTGTCATGTTGGTCACTTAACTCAGGTATAAGATGGGCAACACCCATAGCACTAGGGTTGCATGAAGTAACCAACTTAAACATGACACTAATTTATAGGTGACACAAAGCCAGTGGCTTGGTGACTTTTGTGTCACTATCAACCTGTTTATGTTGTTGGCTTCATGACACCAACAAGACAAAGTTATGGAAGGAAACGAACACCAAGCCACCAAGCTTACTTACTTCACTAAAACTACCTACTACTACTAAAACTAACCTGTTACCTAGCCAGATCAAGTGTTCCGGAGATACCTTTACCTTCCTCTTAAATATCTCAGTCACAACACAACCTACTTGCACCCATGGGGGCTTAATGGCTACAGGAACGGTCTAATAAAATGCATCAATTTCCAAATATCCCAAGCCAATGATTATCGTTATGTAATAATTGCTCCAAGCACATAACAATTATATTCCACGTCTCTGATGCGTCAGGAATGGCGCTGTGTAAACAGCTGCTAAATAATAAAAAAAAACTTTACCTTTTGACGTCGAGTAAAACATTCTATATATTTTCTAAATCGAACAGATAAATGTTTATTTGAAAGTATCACTTGCTTTTAGGTTAACGAGGAATACAAAAAAAAATACTTTGAAATATTTCCTATACACCAAATAAAATATTGACGTAAAATTATGCTCACTGTTTCTTGACTCAAAGGAAAATCCCTTTGTTTCTGGGACGCCATCTGTATATGTAGTATGTACACAAAGCCATGTGATTCTCAAGGCCAACCTCAAGAGTTTTATTTAATAACAAAGTCTGAGAAATGTGTTGATTTGACGCACAATATAGATATGATTGTACATTGTACAATCTAAAAGTAAAACTTAAAAATAAAAAACAACATAGATTATATATTTTAGTGCGAGTAACGTGCTTTATAGTGTAGTGCCGACTGCCGTGCATAGTGATTTGCTTGCGGCGTTGACCCTCGCTGCCGAATCCGATATGCGTGGTTTGTTTTTCTCATTGCGCCTTCATGCAAATTTGTTAGTGTCCTGGGAAATTGTAAGAGATTCTGTGTGCCACCGATTCTCGGAGTTAAAGAATCAAGTTGGCCTTAATGTGACATACCGACTATTTTGGGGTGAGAGATTTCGTTATTTTAATATGTGGTTGGCTTCAATCAGGTGAGATCACACGAATTCATATTGGCAGGAGCTGTGGCTTACAGGCCAGGCATGACAGCAATTTAAATTGAATTGTTATCTTTGTCTGCTCAGAGACTTAGCTTTGAGGACCTGCAAGTGAGATTGATTTTCAGTTTGTAAATGCCTATTGCAGAGAGCTGTATTTCAAAAGGTTATTCCTGCAAATGTGTTCATATCTTCTGTGCAGCGTGATGGCTTGTAATTAATGTCAGCTAGAATCTGACTGCCATCTTTTTTGTTTGTTTTATTTTGTCCATTTCTTAGTGTTTCAAATGCCAGTGTTGATGCTTGATTACTTTGATACTTTGATATGCTTTCAGTGGCTTATGTATGAATCGTGTAGGTACTCCATACTAGGTATTAGGTAACCAATACCATACATTTCATTCATGCTTATTGGTTTTCCTACATCGATCCTACTTCAAGGTATTGGCATTTGGCAGTTGTCCTGTTGCGGTCTAGCAATGTTCTAAAATAGAATGTTCTAGCAAGTAGCAAAGTATATTTTTAGGGTACAAATTACATAACTATTTCATATGTTGAAATTGTGAATATTACGCTTGCCGTGACCAAGCTGGGACTCAAATTGACCTGGCTGCTAGCACGCCGTGACCTCTGAACTAGGTCAGCCGCCGTGACCGGGGCTGTGACCAAGAAGTTATAATTTTCTGCATCTCTACTGTGAACGCTCTGATATACCAGTATACCGCTGCCCTCAGCAAACTACTGTGAACGCTCTGATATACCAGTATACTGCTGCCCTCAGCAAACTACTGTGAACGCTCTGATATCCAGTATACTGCTGCCCTCAGCAAACTATTATCAACTGCAGCGTCTGACATCATTCTGGTCTGTCTGTTTTTAGTTGAGATCGAATTATTTACCATCCGAGACCGAGTTTATACTGCTTAGTTTGTCGCGAAGTACTTGTGCCACCGTATAACTTGTTCGGTGATCTGTATAACTTGTTCGGTGATCTGTATAACTTGTTCGGTGATCTGTATAACTTGTTCGGTGATCTGTCTGTCTGTTTCAGCCCTGGTGCAGCAGACTCAACCGCCGCTCGGCCGCCGCGGCCAGCCGCGGGGTCTGAGAGCGGGCATAGGGACGCCGACTAGCCGCCGCCACTCCAGTGACGCTGAAATGGTACCCCGGTCAGCGGTCAGCGATCAGCGATCAGCGGTCAGCGGTCAGCGGTCAGCGGTCAGCGGTCAGCGGTCAGCGGCCAGCGGTCCGGACCGGTCAGCGGTCAGCGGACCGGCGTGATCGGGCGGAATGCAGTGATGAGACAGCAGTCTAGTTAGAGCGCCGCGCCCGCCCGGACGCTCGGTTGTACGTTGGCGACGCCCGCGAGTACAACCCGCCTATGAGAGCTGTAATGTGACCACATACTGCCGGCGCAGTCCACTAGTGTAGAGACCGGCCGCGGGTGAGATGGGCGTGTGTGTGTGTGTGTGTGTGTGTGTGTGTGTGTGTGTGTGCGTGTGCGTGTGCGTGTGCGTGTGCGTGTGCGTGTGCGTGTGCGTGTGCGTGTGCGTGTGCGTGTGCGTGTGCGTGTGTGTGTGTGTGTGTGTGTGTGTGTGTGTCAGATGGGGCCGGAGGAGGTCGGGACAGGGGCCGGCCGCCCTGTTGGTATGGTATGTCTTAGAATCTGGGTTGGAAACAGTCCTGCTGCACGTTTCGTACGTCTTTACCACAATCCAGCGCAGTCTTAATTCATACTCGCGCCGGCGTTAGTTTTATCTGCTGAGTCTGCGTGTTATGTACATTCCAGATGCGTCTGGTTTTAGTTTTCACCTGCTGGACCCGCGCCGTCCGCGCAGTGTTTATTGTGTGCCAAAATTCCGCTCCACGCGTGTCCGTGACCGCGCCGGTGCACCGCCCGCCCGCTCCATCAGTTCAGTTCCGTGGTCGCCGGCCGGGGGCCGCACGTCGTCGTTACGGCTGCCCGCCGCCAGGGGCGCTAGTGAGGGCGTCTCGGCCCGACACCAGGTGCTGTGATGGTGATCTGCACAAGAGAGAGGCACTAATACACTGCAGTGCGGCCGAGCGCGGCGTTTTTGTCAGCCACGTGATGAGTGGGGCTGTCTGATGGAGCGCAAACAGGCACCGTCCGTGCCAACTGGGCGTGTTGCACGTGCCGCGAGCAGCCTCGGCTCAGCGGCGGCGCGCGCGGCGGGGTCCGACCCTCGGTCTGTCCGGGGGGGGGGGGGGGGAGCGGCCTGATGCGTGGAGAGATGGCTGATCCGCCAAGGGTACAATGCGTCAACAGAGCCGGTCACGCATAGCCGAATCCAAGACGAAGCTAAGGAAACTGTCTGTCAAACGTCTGGAGTGCGCACAGTTCAGGAACGATTCTTGTTGATGTTTTGCGGCCACTTCTCTGATAAACTGGCCCCGCATGTATTCGACGTGCGCATGATATGGCTTGACGGAAGTTATCAGGTGTGTAGCCCTGTTCTCTATGGACGATTACCGTAATTAGCGTGTGTGTATCTCATCATGAACCCGTTCAATCCCTACAATCTCAAATATCTGACATCGCTTGAAAATGCTGGCTGCCTTGTAAAATGCACGATGTATTCACAAAAATATGTGTATATGAACACGTCCGGCCTGGCTCAGCAGGCAGCAAGCGGCGCGACAGGTCGCCAGTCAGGCCTGTCGGGGCGGCGCGACACACGAACTAACCACAGGCGATAAACTCGCTACACTCGCACAACAACGCAACTACGATAAATGACACGCTGCCGCCGCCGGCCGCCGCCGGCCGCCGCCTGACCGCCGCGCCGAGGTCACTCCGTCAGTCTGCCACAGCGGCGGCGACGCAGGCTGTCGGGTCGTGACGACCGGCTGTCGGCCGCTGAGGGGCAACAACCGGCAACGGAGCCACGACGGGGCACACGCGAGACGTAACAAAAAACACGGCCGCGAAAAGAGTATAAATGCGTCCAGCGATGTAAACAATCTGCCGTTTTTGCGCAACGCAAAAAGGGCGATTGACGCGGCTGACTGGGCCGCCGGCGACTGCGGTGGCCTGTCTCAGCAGCTGCGAGGGCGGGGGACCGTGACCTCAGCTGACCCTGGCACGGGGCGGCCGTGACCTCAGCTGACCCTGGCACGGGGGGACCGTGACCTCAGCTGACTGGCACGGGGCGGCCGTGACCTCAGCTGACCCTGGCACGGGACGGCCGTGACCTCAGCTGACCCTGGCACGGGGCGGCCGTGACCTCAGCTGACCCTGTACGGGACGGCCGTGACCTCAGCTGACCCTGTACGGGACGGATGAGGTAGCGGCACCGGCCGAGACGCGGGTAGCCGCAACAAGTGCCTAGTACATGGCGCCCCCGAGCAGAACGCCCCGAGGCCATACATACATAGACTGCAGATCTCCCTCCGAACAATCGCCACATCAAATGGAATCAGTATATCAGTTAAATGGTACACAGGCCCGCGATTTGAGACGCGATTGTGCGAAATGACTGAATAAATTCAGCGGCCCTGTAGATGGGACAATATAGCATGCGTCTGCATATCGACAACAAAATTATGTAAATGGTACACTGGCAACATACACTTATTGTAAGTACATCGACAGTCGGCGCGCGGATCATCGCTAGGAACGCGCTGGCAGCTGCTGTGGCCGCGTGTCCTGACCAGCGCGTGTCAGAAGTGAGACATCAGGGCGTCAGGCAGCAGCTCAACTGCTGACCAGTCCCCGACAGGTCTGACTAGCGCAGCTCAGCAGCTCACCGTGCTACAGCAGCTCACAGGCCAGCAGCTCACCGTGCTACAGCAGCTCACCGGCCAGCAGCTCACCGTGCTACAGCAGCTCACAGGCCAGCAGATCACCGTGCTACAGCAGCTCACCGTGCTACAGCAGCTCACCAGCCAGCAGCTCACCGTGATACAGCAGCTCACCGGCCAGCAGCTCACCGTGCTACAGCAGCTCACCGTGCTACAGCAGCTCACCGGCCAGCAGCTCACCGTGCTACATCAGCTCACCGGCCAGCAGCTCACAGGCCAGCAGCTCACCGGCCAGAAGCTCACCGTGCTACAGCAGCTCACCGGCCAGCAGCTCACAGGCCAGCAGCTCACCGTGCTACAGCAGCTCACCGGCCAGCAGCTCACAGGCCAGCAGCTCACCGTGCTACAGCAGCTCACCGTGCTACAGCAGCTCACCGTGCTACAGCAGCTCACCGGCCAGCAGGTCACCGTGCTACAGCAGCTCACCGGCCCGGCGGCGGCCCCTGCTCTCACAGGCCCGAGGAAGCTCAGGAAGACGACGAGCGACACGTTTCGAGATCTGACGGCGGCACTCCGCGAGTCACTGAGCAGGACGGAGCAGGTAGGCTCGCACCTCCAGCGTCCGGTGCCAGCGCCCGGGTCGTCCGAGCCGGGCCGAGCCAGCCAACTCCACACAGCGGCCGCTACAGCAGCAATAGGACACCGCGCCGCGCCGCGCCGCGCCGCGCCGCCAGCCCCGGCCCCCGGCCCCCGGCGGCCCACTCTAAACAAAGTATCACATACAGATGCGGGCGCCGCCCTCGGCGGTTCACTCAAGTGATGTCACACCTCGGTGCCGTCGTCACCCTCGTCCTGGAACGCGATCACGTGACCCCCGTTCAGCTGCGGCTTGGGCATCACCGGCGGTGTGATCTTCTTGGGCTTGGGCAGCACGGGCGGTGTGGGCTTGCGCGGCCGGCTGGGAGGCAGCACGCGGCCCGGGCGCGGGTCCGGCAGCGGCGGCAGCGACGCCGCCTCGTCCCACTCCTCTGGCTCCTCCCGCAGCGGCTCGATCAGGTCGGCGCTGGCGTTGTGTGATCGGGCCGGGCCGCGCGGCGCCGTCCGCTCACTGCTCTCCACTAGCACGTAGTAGGGCGGCAGCGTCTCGTGCCCGGCAGTGCTCAGGCTGAGCCGCGAGCTGCCGTCAGCGGTGGTCCGCGGCCCCAGCGTATCGTACACCGGCTCAGTGGCCACCCCGCCGCGGCCGACCGTGCTGCCCCAGCTGGGCGCGCGCTGGCGGCGCGGCAGCGTCACGTAGCCTGGCCGCAGGCCGCGCGCCGGCGCCAGCCGCGGCTGCGGCCCGGGCACCAGGCGCGTCTGGTCCGGCTGGGTGGAGCCGGAGGAGCTGCCGGCCGGCGAGCTGCGGCCCGGTCGGCGCGGCAGGTGCAGTAGGTCCGGGTAGTCGCGTGCCCGCCGTCCGTCCCACGTCATCGGTGAGTCCGGCAGGCTGTACCGCCGGCTGCGCTCATCCTCCACCGAGTAGGAGCCAGCGCGGCGCGGCTGCTGCGCCAGCACGGCCGGCGTGCGCACGCGCTCCATCTCAATGTCAGTCTGCGGCACCTTCTCATAGTGGCCGATCCGGTCGGGTTTGTGTTCGGTGATGGGCGCTGCCAGCTCGGGACGTCGATCGTCCAGCACCGCCTTGCTGCCGCCGCGCCGCCGCCGCCGCCAGCAGCAGCAGCAGATCAGCAGCAACAACAGCAACAGCAGTGCCACGCCGCCCACCACAATGCCGAGCAGCAGCGGCCACGAGAAGAGCAGGCCGCCGCCGCCGGGTGCCGCCTCCGTGCCCGGCTCGAGGGCGGGCGCCGCGCCGCCGGCGAACGTGAGCGTCACATTGCGCTCGACCACGCCGCCCGGGTTGATGCCGACGCAGAGGTACTGTCCGGCGTCCTGCGTGTTCACGTTGGTCACCGTCAGCGTGGTCCAGCGGTCGACGGTCCCGTGCTCGCGGATCACGTACGTCTGGCCGGTGAACGGGATGCGGGTGTTGTTGTTGATGATGCGGCCACTCATCACCCAGTTGGTGGTCGGTGCCGGGTTGCCGGAGATCTGACAGCGCAGCGTCACGTTCTGCCCGACCTCGGCCACGACGCGCGGCTCGGGCAGCTGGATCTGCGGCCGACAGGCGAACTCGTGCGACTGGGCGCTGCTCCAGCTGCGGCCGGCCAGCCGCTCCGGCTCGGCGCAGCGCGTCTCCTCGTGGCTGAGGCCGCGCTCGAGCAGCCAGTGCCGCAGCAGCCGCAGGTGGCAGTCGCAGCGCCACGGGTTGTCGTGCAGCGTCAGCCACTTGAGCTGCGGCAGCGACTGCAGCGCGTCAGATTCCAGCACCGACAGCCGATTCGAGTGCAGGTTGAGCTTCTCCAGCTGCGGCAGGTTCGCGAACGCCTTGGCTGCGACCCCAGCGATGCGGCACTGACTGAGGTCGAGCCGCTGCAGGTGCGGCAGCGGCGGGAACTGGAACGCCGCCAGCGAGCGCAGCGGGTTGCCAGTCAGCAGCAGCTGGCGCAGCTTCTCGTTGTCGGCGAACGTGTCCGGGGGTAGCTTCTCGATGGCGTTGTGCGACAGGTCCAGCTGGATCAGCAGCCGCAGGCCGCGGAACGCATGCCGATGCACGCGCGCCAGGCTGGAGCGGCACAGGTACAGCTTCTGCAGGTGCTCCAGGCCCACCGCCTGGAACGCGTCCTTGGGCAGCTGCTCGATGGCCGTGCCGGACAGGTCCAGCACCTGGATGTCGGGGCTGAGGCCGCGCGGTACCGATGTCAGCCCGATGTCGGTACACTCGGCCTGCCGTTTGCCAGATACCCACATGCACTTGCAGGCGTCCGGACAGGAGGTGGTGAAGTCGGCCGAGACCGGGCCCGCCAGGAGCGCCAGCAGCGGCAGCAGCAGTAGAGCCGCCGCCGAGCGCCGCTGCCGGGCCTCCATCGCCGGGCGAGGCACGTCACCGACCGGACCAGCGGCCGCCAGCGGGGCTCAGACCAGCACTGAAACGGGGCAGAGGAGAGACGGTCAGGTCAGACGGGGCAGGGGAGAGACGGTCAGGTCAGAAAGGGCAGGGGAGAGACGGTCAGGTCAGACGGGGCAGGGGAGAGGCGGTCAGGTCAGACAGGGCAGGGGAGAGACGGTCAGGTCAGACAGGGCAGGGGAGAGACGGTCAGGTCAGACAGGGCAGGGGTGAGACGGTCAGGTCAGACAGGGGAGGGGAGAGACGGTCAGGTCAGACAGGGGAGGGGAGAGACGGCCAGGTCAGACAGGGGAGGGGAGAGACGGTCAGGTCAGACAGGGCAGGGGAGAGACGGTCAGATCAGACAGGGCAGGGGAGAGACGGTCAGGTCAGACAGGGCAGAGGAGAGGCGGTCAGGTCAGACAGGGCAGGGGAGAGACGGTCAGGTCAGACAGGGGAGGGGAGAGACGGTCAGGTCAGACAGGGCAGGGGAGAGACGGTCAGGTCAGACAGGGCAGAGGAGAGGCGGTCAGGTCAGACAGGGCAGGGGAGAGGCGGTCAGGTCAGACAGGGCAGGGGAGAGGCGGTCAGGTCAGATAGGGGAGGGGAGAGGCGGTCAAGTCAGACAGGGCAGGGGAGAGACGGTCAGGTCAGACAGGGCAGGGGAGAGACGGTCAAGTCAGACAGGGCAGGGGAGAGACGGTCAGGTCAGACAGGGGAGGGGAGAACAGTCAGGTCAGACAGGGGAGGGGAGAGACGGTCAGGTCAGACAGGGGAGGGGAGAGACGGTCAGGTCAGACAGGGCAGGGGAGAGACGGTCAGGTCAGACAGGGGAGGGGAGAGACGGTCAGGTCAGACAGGGCAGGGGAGAGACGGTCAGGTCAGACAGGGCAGGGGAGAGGCGGTCAGGTCAGACAGGGGAGGGGAGAGGCGGTCAAGTCAGACAGGGCAGGGGAGAGACGGTCAGGTCAGACAGGGGAGGGGAGAGACGGTCAGGTCAGACAGGGGAGGGGAGAGACGGTCAGGTCAGACAGGGCAGAGGAGAGGCGGTCAGGTCAGACAGGGGAGGGGAGAGACGGTCAGGTCAGACAGGGCAGGGGAGAGACGGTCAGGTCAGACAGGGCAGGGGAGAGGCGGTCAGGTCAGACAGGGCAGGGGAGAGGCGGTCAGGTCAGACAGGGGAGGGGAGAGACGGTCAGGTCAGACAGGGCAAGGGAGAGGCGGTCAGGTCAGACAGGGCAGGGGAGAGACGGTCAGGTCAGACAGGGCAGGGGAGAGGCGGTCAGGTCAGACAGGGCAGGGGAGAGGCGGTCAGGTCAGACAGGGCAGGGGAGAGGCGGTCAGGTCAGACAGGGCAGGGGAGAGACAGTCTCAGACACAGGCGGCATAAGGCAGACACAAATACAGCGTAGCAACAAGCCGGTGGGGGAAATGACAATGTGCCGTCACGGCGGGTGAAAAATGCACCACATTTTAAAGGAAATAGTTTAACTTCAACATTAGTTTTAAACTGAGATAGCAGTTTTGTAGTCCGTGTTGGGAAACTCCTATCTGCAAGTTTTCTTGACTGAAAAGACTCCAGCCGAATATATTTGATTTTTTGGCGAAGGAATACAGTGCTGGCGAAAGAATGTGGTGCTGTATCTAGTCCGGGCAGAGGCTATACCATCAGCCAATCAGCTTGCAGCTGGTGCTAGCAAGCGACCGCCGGCCGCCGGTTGGCACATCTCTAATGCGAGTCTATCCTTACGTGACTACTTTCGAATCTGATTGGCTGAACCATTTTGTTTTTATTCGCGTGACGTCGGGACTCTGACTCGGAGAGTATGCATATAGTTTTGATAAACAATACTAATGTACGGCCTTCTGTCCTGAATCGGCGCGATATAGGGCCATTTTTGACAATATAAAAAGAAATTGTATTAAAAAATGTCATCAAATCGTGTTTGGGAAAATTTTCCGAGGTGAACACAGGTCACAGGTCCTAAGGACGGGCTTACAAAGGTCTAAACTGTCATGGCCATACGCACCAAGTCGAACACGGATCACGACGGCACGACGCTGATCACGACGGCCGACATAACAAAGGATTGGGCACGGCGGTCCAGCAAGCAGACAAAAACGTTCTGCTGGCGGAACTCCAGCCCACGTTTCTGGGTCAGGTCTCCCGGCACAGTGCTTCAGGCGAGGCCCTCGGCACCGGATCGCCTAGTTCTTGACTATGTTCATGATGTTCCATGCGCATTCGCATTCAAAAACGCATTCTGCGACCCCTCCGATTTCGCTGAAATTCACAACAGACATCCGCTATGGTGCCCTCATCACACACCTAAAATATCTAAGCGGCACAATCATTGGTTCGGCCGCTAGAGGTGAAAACATCAACAACAAAAAACGAAACCGGCGACCCCTACGATTTCGCTGAAATTCACACCAGGCATCCGCTATAGTGTAGTGTGTATATACCGTGTTGTAGTATATAGGCCGGCAGAGGGCCCTCTATAGATTGGCTGGGACACTCGGCAGATCGACAGGGCCCCTAAAGGCATCACACACCTAAAATATATAAGCGGCACATTCATTGGTTAGACCGCTAGAGGTGAAAAACGTAGGTTGACTAAAACCGGCGACCCCTACGATTTCGCTGAAATTAACACCATGCAACCTCTTTGGTACCCCCATTAGACACCTAAAATCGGCAGGGCCCTCTAGAAGCCGGCAGGGCCCTCTCAAGGCCGACATGGCCCTCTAAAGCCCGGCAGGGCCATCTAAAGGCCGGCAGAGGGCCCTCTATAGATTGGCTGGGGCACTCTGCAGATCGACAGGGCCCCTAAAGGCTGGAAGAGGGCGCTCTACAGGTCGACAGGGACCTCTACATGCTGGAAGGGTCCTCTACAGGCCGGAAGAGGGCCCTCTACAGATCGGGAGGGCCCTCTAAAGGCCAGCAGAGGGCCCTCTACAGATTGGCTGGGATACTGCAGATTGACAGGACCCCTAAAGTCTGGAAGAGGGCCCTCTACAGGTTGGCAGGGCCCTCTAAACGCCGACAGAGGCCGTCTACAGATTATCAGGGTGATCTACAGATCGGCTGGGTCCTCTAAAGGCCGGCAGAGGGCCCTCTCCAGATCGGCAGGGACCCTCTACATATCGGCAGGGACCCTCTACAGATCGGCAGGGACCCTCTACAGATCGACAGGACCCTATAAAGGCCGGTAGAGGGCCCTCTACAACCGGAAGGGCCCTCTAAATGCCGATAGTGGGCCCTCTGCAGATCGGCAGGGCCCTTTAAAAGCTCGTCGAGGGCCCTATCCACATTGGCTGGGGCCCCTTTCTACGTATTTGCATATACATGCCTTTAACAGACTAAGCAAGTGCTGTTATTTATTCGTGTTACGATTTTTTCCGGTTCGTGGGCGTTCTTTTATGCAATGTAAGGCGTCTTGCGGGCGCCTGACACCATCCAAAATACTGGGGACTTCGGCCCCAGGGGACCCTCGCTCGGTGACCAGAGCGGCACACTCATTGGTTAGACCGCTAGAGGAAGAGGGCCCTCTACAGCCTGGCCTCCAGGGGGATGGCCCCCTTGCCCCCTTGCCTACGCTCTTGTCTCTGAACAATAATTGTACTAGGGTCATCAAGAATGAGCTATAAATCTTAAAACAATTATTCTGATCTAATGCGTGTCCTCTGATACGAAAACATTTGTGTATTTTATCGTTGGCTTATAATGGGAAGGTCACGAAACTGACCTGACCTTAGGTCACCGGTATAAAACAAAATCCGAGATAGCAGGGTCGTAGGTATCTGTGGCTTCATTACGTCCTGTTAATTATGAAATGCTGAGCCACTGTGACCAGGGACTGTTGTGGTACGACCACAAAGGATATAGCTCGCTTGTGCATTTAACTATGTTAAAAACAAACTTGACTTTGTAAAAGTTGTTTAGATTTCCTTAAAAATCAGAAAAGATGCAAATTTTCTGTCGATTTCAGTTGTGTAGGGGCATGTCACGATGCCCCCCCCCCCTTACATCCGCCCTTGAGCAACCCAATTTATTTTTGGAAATATTAAATCCACACCCCTGACTGGTCGACTTGGTTGCCGGAGGCGAGTCGGCGAAGAGCGGCGCTCTAATTGGCCAGCTGTAAGACAGCGCAGGATCCAGGAGCAGCAGCGGCTCCAGCGAAGACGAGCTGGAACGAGCTGGATTGAAGTCCAGCTGCTGCGAGCTGGACCGGCGGCGGCTGGCTGCGCTCGCCGCTCGGCGCCCGTTTGGTGGGTTCCGCCGCCTGCAGGCGAGCGCGACCCGGCTAGCAGAGGTGCAAAACATGTCTAGGCTGTCACCAAATCACTTTCAGAGCACAAAATCTGTCACATTTTACGTGACAACATCAATATGGGACCCTGAACTTGCTGTTTTTAGAATTATAAGTTAGATGTGTTCAGGTATTCGTATTCAAGATGCTTCAGAAGTTGTAATTTATATTTTCCAGAAATGTTTAAACATCTTGACTTTCCAGAGATATAACACACCAAAAAGTTAAAGGGAATAAATAGTTCACCTTTAACATGGGGTTTTGGACTGAGATAGCAGATTTGTAGAGTAGATCTAAAAATGGGTTGTGGTGAAAGAATTACCTCCCTACATTAAGTAATTTCGACATAGGACTAGTGGGCCCGGTTTCATGTCCGCTGTTCCGGGCCACGATCGGGACATAAACGCTCGCCGCCGGAGGCAGGTACACTCTCTGGCACGTAGTCTCTGATCACGACGCCTCGTTAATATCCGCTCAGCCGCCCCGGCGGCCCCTTGTCAGAGACTGTACTTGGCGTCAGGCAGAGCGGGGCGGAGCCAGAACGCCAGCTGTCATCGTACGATTTCTCGTGAAATACAAAAAGAAACTTACTTCTTTCTCCACATATATCCATCAGTTGTCCAAACCAAAGTCATATTCGTAGTTTTGAGCTCAAGATGCACCGTATGGTTGCATTTCAAGATAACTTTCAAGGTGACCTATTCCCTTTAACTAACAGAGACGGCAATGTTACACACAACAAAATAATATGAGATATCTTACATAAAACTGGATCAAAGTTGAGAAAATGTTGTTTGTAGTCATGTAAAAACTGATACCATGGCAAATCTAGTATTATTGTAAGCAGGTATGTACTTACCTACCTACCTACCAATATTGGATAACTCCAGAGATACCATAAATAATTCAAAAGTACCCATAACAAAAAGGTACCCCCATTTTTCCCTCCGCGGATTTGGGCCGGTCACCTTATTTTGGTATTCGAGCTTAAAAAATTCACTTTTCGAATTCACAAAAATTGATTTTGTGGACATTTTTTCAGATATATTTTTTATTTATTTATTGGGGTAATTTTTTTTAAAAAAAATCACAAATCCGAGATGGCCATTTGGAAGAGCATTTAATTTCCTTTCTTTTGACGATTTTTTATTTGCAATTTGCTTTGAATCTCTATTTTTTTACGATGTTTCAAACATTTATTGTTTTTCCACCAAAAATGGCATGATATGACGTCATTAAAACGTTATTATCTCCCGAAATACTAAATTAATTTCATTGAAATTTGGGCTGAAGACGTAGAATTGATGCAGTATAAGGTACTGAAAGTTTTACGTTGATATCTATCACAGTTTTAAAGTTATGGAGACAATCCGAGCGGTGGTAGATTCTGCCCTGCCCCCTGCCCCCCCCCCCCCCCCCCCCCCCCCCCCCCCCCCAGTGGGGCGCGTTACCGGGGCTGCTTGAATTGCATCAAGTGCGCTGTTTTGTCTATCATTGAAAGCAAGGGATACATAAAAACTTGAAATTCAATCATTTGAGAGAAGAAAAAACTTCCGTTTTTATGAAGTTTTCTCCTAAGATCATTGTTTTTCACGTTAAGTGCAGGGAACGCGCAGGGGGGGGGGGGGGGTACTTGTATTGCATGCCCTCTCCCTGATTCCTGTGGGAGGGGGGCATTTTCCCCTGATGTT
The DNA here is from genome assembly GCA_036785665.1 of Chirona hameri. Taxonomy (NCBI): domain Eukaryota; kingdom Metazoa; phylum Arthropoda; class Thecostraca; order Balanomorpha; family Balanidae; genus Chirona; species Chirona hameri. The sequence continues at coordinate 13,430 of JAXIVJ010001074.1, read as the reverse complement.
CGTCCCCTGAATCCGCCAGTGGGGGCGAATACTCCCCCCCCCCATTAGTGTTTTTTTTTGGAAATAGCGGAAAACGACGCCATTTCGCGCCGCCACTTTTGGTACAACTGCTTGCCTATCAATTGCCCAAATCCTGTTAATTTGTTTACATCGGGTCTCCTCAGGTCACGACACTAAGTCAAGTCTAGTGATCCCACCTCCAACAAATGTAAGGTCGTGCCGCAGCCACAGTGTTTGACCGATCATTAGATACTCACAGGATTTAATCAGGTCATACACACCTACAATTTTGCTATTTCGGATTATTTTTACATCGGTGACCTAAGGTGAAGTCTATTTTGTGACCTCCCAATTATAAGTAATTGGGGACACATGAAAATGCATATAAATCCACAGGAAATGGTTAAATTTGCCCAATTTTCACCAGAGTCCAGCATCTTTTGAAAAATACAAAGATCCAGTGGCGGATCTACGGTTGGGGAAAATGGGAAATTTCCCCCCCCCCCTCTCCCCAAACCGCCTGCAATCGGCGCAAGATTTACACATTTCCTGATATAGAAAGAAATCTAAGCAACTTTTACTAAGGTAAGTTAGCTTTAAATCAGCTATCAATGCATAAGCAAGCCAAATCCGATTCGTTTTCAGAATTGTGTGAGACTTTTGGGAATTTTGCCCTTACGTGGTGCACATGTGCGCACGTGCAGAAGCACCCCACCCCTGAATTGTGGGAAAGTGGCGGCTGAGATCCCTAACCACACACCAAATTTGAACACAATCTGCTCAACAGTTGCCCCCACCGACTCCAAATTGTGTGGCGACGTTCCTGATCCAACAACCCCCGATTCCCGATCTCTCACACTGCCGCTAATGAGCAATTGTTCAAAGGATACTGAAATTCAAGATATTCCGGAAATAATTTAAAAATACTTATTTTGGCTGGGAAATACTAAAACTTAGGAATATCATGACATTTGCATTGGATTTGTATACATTTATCACCAGGTAAGCATATTTTACTTCAATTGAATACCTATCAAGGCTGATGGCATAGCCTCTGCCCGGGCTAGATCCAGCACCACATTCTTTCGCCAGCACCGCATTCCTTCGCCAAAATATATATATATATATATATATATATATATATATATATATATATATATATATATATATATTCGGCTGGAGAGCCTTTGCAGTCAAGAAAACTTGCAGATAGGGGTTTCCCAACACGGGCTACAAAACTGCTACCTCAGTTTAAAACTAATGTTGAAGGTGAACTATTTCCTTTAAAGGGAATGTTTAACCTTTGTATTGGTTTTGAACTGATATAGCCATTATCTTTGGCCGTTATTTAAATGTCGAAAATACTAAGGTCATTTTCTCCCAAACTTAGCCGTTTTTAAGCAATTTAATTTCCCATTTGCAAAATGGGGTCTAGGCTAGTGCCGCGCTGATTGGCTGATAGACACTTTTCAGCCAATCCCACCTTGTCAGCCAATCAGCGGCGGTCTATAGCTCAATAATGACGTCATCATCCCAAATTTAAAATCTTAATCTGTATAAAGTTAAGTGTCTTTTCGAGAAAGAAAAATATCACCATCGTTTTCAGCAGCACTTACTTGATATTTTCGACTACAACCAGCGTATATTTGACAACTTTCAGAAAGGTAAAACATTCCCTTTAAAGGAAATAGTTCACCTTCGGAAAAAATTCAGAACACGATTTTATTATATTTTTTAATACAGTTTCTTTTTTTCTTTTTAAAAAATGGTCCTACATCGCGCCAATTCAGGACAGAAGGTTGTACATTATTAATTGTATCGTGTGCGTTATTGGTCTGCGCATGCTCCATGCAGTGCTGGCACAATTCAGACGGTACGGTATATCATATATGCGCCGCATTCCTTCGCCAAAAAGTCAAATATCTTCGGCTGGAGAGTCTTTTCAGTCAAGAAAACAGTCAAGATAAGGATTTATCAATACGGGCTACAAAACTGCTATCTCAGTTTAAAACTAATGCTGAAGGTGGACTATTTCCTTTAAGAATAAAGACAAACGGAAAAAATGGAATTGCAGATATTGTTTTTAGCATGCGGTTGGAGAACGGATATATGCCAGAGTCGGAGTTGGAGTCGGAGTCGGATTCGGAGTCGATTTTTTTCAGGCCGGAGTCGGAGTTGGAAAAAATTATGTCGACTCGGCAGCCCTAACACGGAGTACATTTGTTTTCCAGCGAAAGGTTGCTGGGATAGGGGCGTACTGTACCTCGCTATCTGAAGATAGGGGGACGCGTCCCCGCGTCCCCCCCCCCTCCCCCGCCCCCGGTGGCGCCGCCCCTGCTTCCAGGACCAGGTGAGTTTCGCTACAGACATCGATGGAGAAGGTCGAGATCGAGAAAAGGCAACGAAATGGAACTGCCGGGGTCAGCTCTGGGATCGGGGCACGCTGCCTTCTATCCTGCTCTCTTCAGACCCACGTGCCGCAGCGTTTGATGTCTGTATGTGGCCCGGTTCCCTGCCGACCTATCACTCGGCCCGTCATCGCGGCGGCTCCCGTGCCCGGCCGACCACGGCTCTCCTGAGAGGGAAGCCGACAGCTGGCTGTACCGCCGTCAATCTCTGATCGGCGGCTCCCGGGCCAGACCGCCGCGATGGCTGCCAGGTGTTAACGCCTGTCAATCTGTCATCACTGACCACCGCCGCGGTCCATACCAGCGCCGGCAGGTGGCACTAGCCACTGCCCACTGTCCACTGGCCAGTCCAGACCCATCGCCGGCAGGTGGCACTAGCCAGTGCCTACTGTCCACTGGCCAGTCCGGACTCAGCGCCGGCAGGTGGCACTAGCCACTGCCCACTGTCCACTGGCCAGTCCAGACCCAGCGCCGAGCCCCACTGTTTACTCTGCCCGGCTATTGGACACCCGAGGCCAGCTGAGGTCAAAAGGCCAGTCGTGCACCGCCGGCGGGTGTGACTCGCGGACTGCCTGCCTGCATCACGGGGCTTTGACCGGCTGAGCTCATTAGGTGCAGTGGCTGTGATTGGCTCCGTGGAGCGTGGCGTGACCTCCGGTGACCTCCGGTGACTCGCAGCCGACCTTCCCAGCCCCACGCCACGGCCACAGCCGCCACGCGGGCCAGTGTGTCTGCAGAATGCAGTCCGTGCAGGTCAGCTGGCTACAGTCCGCGGTTGAGACAGGCAGAGCGGGTCCTACCTACGCGCGTCTCTACAGTCCCCGGTTGAGACAGGCAGAGCGGGTCGTATCTACGCGCGTCTCTACAGTCCCCGGTTGAGACAGGCAGAGCGGGTCCTACCTACGCGCGTCTCTACAGTCCCCGGTTGAGACAGGCAGAGCGGGTCGTATCTACGCGCGTCTCTACAGTCCCCGGTTGAGACAGGCAGAGCGGGTCCTACCTACGCGCGTCTCTACAGTCCCCGGTTGAGACAGGCAGAGCGGGTCCTACCTACGCGCGTCTCTACAGTCCCCGGTTGAGACAGGCAGAGCGGGTCGTATCTACGCGCGTCTCTACAGTCCCCGGTTGAGACAGGCAGAGCGGGTCCTACCTACGCGCGTCTCTACAGTCCCCGGTTGAGACAGGCAGAGCGGGTCGTATCTACGCGCGTCTCTACAGTCCCCGGTTGAGACAGGCAGAGCGGGTCCTACCTACGCGCGTCTCTACAGTCCCCGGTTGAGACAGGCAGAGCGGGTCGTATCTACGCGCGTCTCTACAGTCCCCGGTTGAGACAGGCAGAGCGGGTCCTACCTACGCGCGTCTCTACAGTCCCCGGTTGAGACAGGCAGAGCGGGTCCTACCTACGCGCGACTCACACTGTCCCCGGTTGAGACAGGCAGAGCGGGTCCTACCTACGCGCGACTCACACTGTCCCCGGTTGAGACAGGCAGAGCGGGTCCTACCTACGCGCGACTCACACTGTCCCCAGTTGAGACAGGCAGAGCGGGTCCTACCTACGCGCGTCTCTACAGTCCCCGGTTGAGACAGGCAGAGCGGGTCCTACCTACGCGCGTCTCTACAGTCCCCGGTTGAGACAGGCAGAGCGGGTCCTACCTACGCGCGACTCACACTGTCCGCGGTTGAGACAGGCAGAGCGGGTCCTACCTACGCGCGTCTCTACAGTCCCCGGTTGAGACAGGCAGAGCGGGTCCTACCTACGCGCGTCTCTACAGTCCCCGGTTGAGACAGGCAGAGCGGGTCCTACCTACGCGCGTCTCTACAGTCCCCGGTTGAGACAGGCAGAGCGGGTCCTACCTACGCGCGTCTCTACAGTCCCCGGTTGAGACAGGCAGAGCGGGTCGTATCTACGCGCGTCTCTACAGTCCCCGGTTGAGACAGGCAGAGCGGGTCCTACCTACGCGCGTCTCTACAGTCCCCGGTTGAGACAGGCAGAGCGGGTCGTATCTACGCGCGTCTCTACAGTCCCCGGTTGAGACAGGCAGAGCGGGTCCTACCTACGCGCGTCTCTACAGTCCCCGGTTGAGACAGGCAGAGCGGGTCGTATCTACGCGCGTCTCTACAGTCCCCGGTTGAGACAGGCAGAGCGGGTCCTACCTACGCGCGTCTCTACAGTCCCCGGTTGAGACAGGCAGAGCGGGTCCTACCTACGCGCGACTCACACTGTCCCCGGTTGAGACAGGCAGAGCGGGTCCTACCTACGCGCGACTCACACTGTCCCCAGTTGAGACAGGCAGAGCGGGTCCTACCTACGCGCGTCTCTACAGTCCCCGGTTGAGACAGGCAGAGCGGGTCCTACCTACGCGCGTCTCTACAGTCCCCGGTTGAGACAGGCAGAGCGGGTCCTACCTACGCGCGACTCACACTGTCCGCGGTTGAGACAGGCAGAGCGGGTCCTACCTACGCGCGTCTCTACAGTCCCCGGTTGAGACAGGCAGAGCGGGTCCTACCTACGCGCGTCTCTACAGTCCCCGGTTGAGACAGGCAGAGCGGGTCCTACCTACGCGCGTCTCTACAGTCCCCGGTTGAGACAGGCAGAGCGGGTCCTACCTACGCGCGTCTCTACAGTCCCCGGTTGAGACAGGCAGAGCGGGTCCTACCTACGCGCGTCTCTACAGTCCCCAGTTGAGACAGGCAGAGCGGGTCCTACCTACGCGCGACTCACACTGTCCGCGGTTGAGACAGGCAGAGCGGGTCCTACCTACGCGCGTCTCTACAGTCCCCGGTTGAGACAGGCAGAGCGGGTCCTACCTACGCGCGTCTCTACAGTCCCCGGTTGAGACAGGCAGAGCGGGTCCTACCTACGCGCGACTCACACTGTCCGCGGTTGAGACAGGCAGAGCGGGTCCTACCTACGCGCGACTCACACTGTCCGCGGTTGAGACAGGCAGAGCGGGTCCTACCTACGCGCGACTCACACTGTCCGCGGTTGAGACAGGCAGAGCGGGTCCTACCTACGCGCGTCTCTACAGTCCCCGGTTGAGACAGGCAGAGCGGGTCCTACCTACGCGCGTCTCTACAGTCCCCAGTTGAGACAGGCAGAGCGGGTCCTACCTACGCGCGACTCACACTGTCCGCGGTTGAGACAGGCAGAGCGGGTCCTACCTACGCGCGTCTCTACAGTCCCCGGTTGAGACAGGCAGAGCGGGTCCTACCTACGCGCGTCTCTACAGTCCCCGGTTGAGACAGGCAGAGCGGGTCCTACCTACGCGCGTCTCTACAGTCCCCGGTTGAGACAGGCAGAGCGGGTCCTACCTACGCGCGACTCACACTGTCCGCGGTTGAGACAGGCAGAGCGGGTCCTACCTACGCGCGTCTCTACAGTCCCCAGTTGAGACAGGCAGAGCGGGTCCTACCTACGCGCGTCTCTACAGTCCCCAGTTGAGACAGGCAGAGCGGGTCCTACCTAAGCCGCGCGTCTCTACAGTCCCCAGTTGAGACAGGCAGAGCGGGTCCTACCTACGC
>JAXIVJ010001074.1:0-2500 GCA_036785665.1 Chirona hameri | reverse complement strand
CGTTCGATAAAGGGTAGTGCCCCAATATACCCGACACAATTTTGGCTTATAATTAATTTATTTCGAACAATTTGAGGATAATGTTAATATGTTAATATGTTAATAATGCTCTTTAACATGCGCCTATTGTCGACGCTCTTTTAACATTACTCATATGGAGGCAAAGTGAAGCATCAGATGCTTCAACAATGGGGGCCAAGTGAAGCATCCTGCTGTCTGCTAGGCGGCAGTGTCTGCTAGGCGGCCTAGGAGGTAGTGAGAAGAGGTAGGGGTTACTGAGGTTTAGTGTTCATACGAGATTCACAAAACCTGTCATTACAATCCTTCCAGACTAAAGCCGACGTGTACTATGAGACAACAAATCCGGCCACAAATCACACACAGGGCTCGTGTCGGATTAGTGCGCTTCACGCGTGACTTGTGCATCGCTTATCGGTGGTGTAGCCGTCTTGTCCCGGCCATTCCTGCACTCCATTTCGCGACACAACGGCAGCAGTTCGACGCCCTGCGAGCGTCCGGCCGAAAACCGGATTACCGTCCTCTCTTCCGTGCAAACGAACCTGCCCACCAAACACCGGCACCAGTCCTTCATTCCCGTGCAACGAGCCGGACCCGAACCAGTCCTTCCGCCGGTCCGTTCTATCCAAACGAACCTGACCACCAAACACCGGCACCAGTCCTTCATTCCCGTGCAACGAGCCGGACCCGGACCAGTCCTTCCGCCGGTCCGTTCTATCCAAATGAACCTGCCCACCAAACACCGGCACCAGTCCTTCATTCCCGTGCAACGAGCCGGACCCGGACCAGTCCTTCCGCCGGTCCGTTCTATCCAAATGAACCTGCCCACCAAACACCGGCACCAGTCCTTCATTCCCGTGCAACGAGCCGGACCCGGACCAGTCCTTCCATCGGGCCTTCCGTGCAAACCAACAATCGGCACTATATATATAGTCCTTCCGTCCGCTCCAAACGAGCCGGACCAGGACCAGTCCTTCCGTCCTGTCGCCCGACTCTGACGGCACACGGCGGTGGAATCACGGCGGCGGCGCGCGCCCATACCTCCAGCGAGCCGCCTGAGTCGGACCGTTTTCCACCATACACCTGTGCCTGAGGTGCTGCCTGTCTCGGGTGATTGGATCACAACGATAGGCACATTACTCTGACGCTGACGCTGACGCTGACGCTGACGCTGACGCTGACGCTGACGCTGACGCTGACGCTGACGCTGACGCTGACGCTGACGCTGACGCTGACGCTGACTCTCCGTCTCCGTGCTCTCGCCCTCGCCCTCTCTCTCTCTCTCTCTCTCTCTCTCTCTCTCTCTCTCTCTCTCTCTCTCTCTCTCTCTCTCTCTCTCTCTCTCTCTCTCTCTCTCTCTCTCTCTCTCTCCATTGCCGTCCACCGCTCCGTCCTCACCTTGCCGTCATAGAGCACCTTGCCGGACGTCTCCTATCATCGCCTCCTACCAGTCAGCATTCCCGTCCACCGCTCCGTCCTCACCTTGCCGTCATAGAGCACCTTGCCGGACGTCTCCTATCATCGCCTCCTACCAGACAGCATTGCCGTCCACCGCTCCGTCCTCACCTTGCCGTCATAGAGCACCTTGCCGGACGTCTCCTATCATCGCCTCCTACCAGACAGCATTGCCGTCCACCGCTCCGTCCTCACCTTGCCGTCATAGAGCACCTTGCCGGACGTCTCATATCATCGCCTCCTACCAGACAGCATTGCCGTCCACCGCTCCGTCCTCACCTTGCCGTCATAGAGCACCTTGCCGGACGTCTCCTATCATCGCCTCCTACCAGACAGCATTGCCGTCCACCGCTCCGTCCTCACCTTGCCGTCATAGAGCACCTTGCCGGACGTCTCCTATCATCGCCTCCTACCAGACAGCTGCTGATTGCCGTCCACCGCTCCGTCCTCACCTTGCCGTCATAGAGCACCTTGCCGGACGTCTCCTATCATCGCCTCCTACCAGACAGCATTGCCGTCCACCGCTCCGTCCTCACCTTGCCGTCATAGAGCACCTTGCCGGACGTCTCCTATCATCGCCTCCTACCAGACAGCATTGCCGTCCACCGCTCCGTCCTCACCTTGCCGTCATAGAGCACCTTGCCGGACGTCTCCTATCATCGCCTCCTACCAGACAGCATTGCCGTCCACCGCTCCGTCCTCACCTTGCCGTCATAGAGCACCTTGCCGGACGTCTCCTATCATCGCCTCCTACCAGACAGCATTGCCGTCCACCGCTCCGTCCTCACCTTGCCGTCATAGAGCACCTTGCCGGACGTCTCCTATCATCGCCTCCTACCAGACAGCTGCTGATTGCCGTCCACCGCTCCGTCCTCACCTTGCCGTCATAGAGCACCTTGCCGGACGTCTCCTATCATCGCCTCCTACCAGACAGCTGCTGATTGCCGTCCACCGCTCCGTCCTCACCTTGCCGTCACGGAGCACCTTGCCGGACGTCTCCTATCATCGCCTCCTACCAGTCAGCATT
>JAXIVJ010001073.1:152500-155319 GCA_036785665.1 Chirona hameri | reverse complement strand
ATCGATATATCGATATATCGATATATCGATATATCGATATATCGATATATCGATATATCGATATATCGATATCGATATCGATATCGATATCGATATCGATATCGATATCGATATCGATATCGATATCGATATCGATATCGATATCGATATCTATATCGATATCGATATCTATATATATATATATATATATATATATATATATATATATATATATATATATATATATATATATATATATATATATATATATATATATATATATATATATATATATATGCAGCCTGAAATGGGGCAGCTTGCTTCTCCGCAGTGAGCATGAGCAGTGATTTGGTTGAATCATACCTCTCTTTATCATACTATAGCTGCTGACCCCAAATCATGCAGCATGTTTTTATTCTATATCCGTGCCTGTATTTAGAAAATTAAAGTTAGAGCTATTGATATAGTTGTTGCTATTGCCACTGCTATTGCTAGCTATTATTTATATATATATATATATATATATATATATATATATATATATATATATATATATATATATATATATATATATATATATATATAATAGCTAGCAATAGCAGTGGCAATAGCAACAACTATATCAATAGCTCTAACTTTTATTTTCTAAATACAGCCACGGATATAGAATAAAAACATGCTGCATGATTTGGGGTCAGCAGCTATAGTATGATAAAGAGAGGTATGATTCAACCAAATCACTACTCATGCTCACTGCGGAGAAGCAAGCTGCCCCATTTCAGGCTGCATTTTTGCTGCCCCAAGTACATGTTTGAGCCCTGTGGTAATGCAGAGCCGCACCACACTTTGTCCCTTTCCTATATGAACCAAACCTTGCAAAACATATTTTTACTATGCTAGGATTACATTTAGGCTTACAAGAACCTTGTCAGTCAGCATCTCCTTTTGTATTTTCTATTTGATGCCCTTTTCCTTTATTACAGGCCCTCAGCTTTTATAGTAAATTCCAACTTTGGTTAGGTAAGGTAAGGTTATGCATAATGTATAAGCCTCCATATGGCATTTTTGAATGTCTTATAGGTGACAGGCACATAATGACCCAAATTCCGGATTCAGAAATCCACCACTGTCCCATTATTAGTTCTGCAAAAATGATAGGGCTACGCTACCACCAGAAATGATAATAATAATCATTTATTTCATACCTGCTCGGTACATATCTGGAAATCAATCCATAGCTACACAAAGAAGAACATTGGGATTTTTTTCTTCAAACTGAACCTAATTGCCCTACTTAACTTAATACTAGTAGACGTATTCCACACAACATAGGTACCTATACAAGGAAGTTCACTCACGCGCTCCAGCAGACAGCAGGAGACCAAAGGCTGCGACACTGCGTGTAAAATTATAACTTACGTTGGTTGTGAATCACTCCAAAATAGCGTCAGACTTTCCCTATCCCTACTGCTACCAAAAAGCTACCAAATGAAGGAAACACGAACGAGGCGAGAACAAAATTGCAAGATTTTTTTCGCAGGCAGTACCCATTTTTCATCGCCAGTTTCAGCGGATTTGGGGGGGGGGCTAATTTCTATTGCCGCCCCTGTCGAGCTTGGAATGGGAGGGGGGCCCCTCCCCCCCTGGCTCCGCCAGTGCGCCCGGGGGAGGCGGAAATCCGAGATTGCCATTTAAAAGGAATGACATTTTGTATATTTGGTAAATTGCGTTTGCAATTTGCTTCAAAACTCTGTTGTCTACGATTTGTCAAATATGTATCGTTTTTCCACCAACATGACGTCATGAAAACATGATTATCTCCCATAATTCTAAACCAATTTCAATTATATTTTTACAGCATACGTATAATTGTTGTAAACTCGGCTACTGAAGATTTCAGCCAGATACGCCGCATGCATAAACAGTTATTTATGAAAAACCTCATTGGAGGCTGTGACCCCCTCCCCCCCCCCCGTAGGGCGAGGGTAAGTATGGGTAACTCATGAAGTCATATTTTGAAATTGCGTTTTTTTCTTTTCTTGACCAGATACATGCAAATAAATGCCAGCACTGTGTTTCTGAGACAAAACTGATCTAGAAACATGCCTTTATCATTTATATTTATTAATATATATATATATATATATATATATATATATATATATATATATATATATATATATATATATATATATATATATATATATATATATATATATATATATATATATATATATATATATATATATATATATATATATATATATATATATATATATACATATACATATACATATACATATACATATACATATACATATACATATACATATACATATACATATACATATACATATACATATACATATACATATACATATACATATACATATACATATACATATACATATACATATACATATACATCATATACATATACATATACATATACATATACATATACATATACATATACATATACATATACATATACATATACATATACATATACATATACATATACATATACATATACATATACATATACATATACATATACATATACATATACATATACATATACATATACATATACATATACATATACATATACATATACATATACATATACATATACATATACATATACATATACATATACATATACATATACATATACATATACATATACATATACATATACATATACATATACATATACATATACATATACATATACATATACATATACATATACATATACATATACATATACATATACATATACATATACATATACATATACATATACATATACATATACATATACATATACATAT